>PVJA010018216.1:0-40492 GCA_004027025.1 Myocastor coypus | reverse complement strand
TTATTTATTTATTTATTTATTTATTTAGCTATTTATTTATTCTTTTGAGTCCTTACACTAGGGAGACTATATGATATTTGCATATATAGGTCTGGCTTATTTCACTTATGAGTAGGCATTCAAGATACATTCATTTATATATGAAGTCTTCTAGTTTATCATTCCTTATAGCTGAGTAATATTCCATTTTATGAAAACACCACATCTTTTTCAACCATTCTTCAGATGATGGGCATTTTGGTTTTTTCTAGGATTTGACTATCACAAATTATGCTACTATGAACACAGGTGCACAGATATCACTATGATATGATGTTTTCAGTTCTTCTGGAAAAATTCCAAAAAGGGGGATAGCTAGATTGAATGGGATTTCCAGTTCTAGTTTTTTAAGGAGTCTTCACACTGCTTTCCATAATGGTTGCACCAGTCTGTATTCCCACCAGCATTGGAGACGTGTTCCTTTTTTCCACAGCCTCTCCATGCAATGTATTGATTATTGCAACTGTCCTACTAGCCTATTTTGAAACTGTCTCATTGCTATTTCTTGTATAGCAAAACATAAACTTTTGTATTTCACAAGGTCAGTCAAATCTTCTCAGAATTTACCTTGAAATCATGTACAGCACTTTGTAGAACTGTTGTCACCGTCAGCTGTCCAGATGAGTCACAGCCATTGCTTGGCCACTTTGCTCTCTGTGAAAGCCTGAGAGTCTCTAGGTGACTCTCATTAGGCACACTATGTATCATCAATCCCTTTCTTTTGTGGTTCCATATTCTCCTTGATCAGAAAATTTGGGACAACACTGAGTTATAGGATGTTATAGCACAGATTCTCTTATGACCTGAGTCCTCACTGACCTTGAAGAACTAGGGACAAAATATTGACTATCCTTGTAGCCCTTCTTTTTCTCCAGTGTTTTGGTCTCTAAACTTACACTGTTAACCCTCCAGAAGAAAATCTTAGTGATGCTATTTCATTCTTATTAAAATTAATAGAAAGAAAAAATATCCATGCCTCCCAAATGTATTCTCAACTGTAAAACTGAGATTGTTTATAGTGATAGATATTTTCTTTCATAATTAAATATATGCCTTTCTCTTATGCTCCAGATAGCAAGAGGTTCATGTCAAGCCAACCTAACATCATCAGTCAAATGATAAGTTTCTAACAAAAACTTATGTATTGTATACACTGTGTATATGCCATTAAATTTAGGGATGCTTGGCCAAAATGGAAATTTCATCATTACTTTTATGCTACACTTTTTGGCTATTGATGTCAATTTCTTTCTGTAAAACTATATAACTGTTAACATTCTACAAGGATTTAACTACTCCAATATCCACGGTTAGTAAGAAATAACAGTTCTCTGGCTACACTTTGTATTTCAAGGATCTTAATACTCAGATAAAATTTTAATAATTAAGTTTATTGATCCCACTAATATAATGTCATTAATCTTCTCTGCTGGATGTAGTTTGGAGAGCAAAAATGAAAATGATTGCTAAGGGTCTCTAATCGTTCAGCCCAATCCCTCCAAGATCAATGAGGACCTGCCATATATGAGAACATTTGTGCAACATCTTGTATCTCAGTGGAGCCCCTGATTTTTCTGATTAAGAAGGTTATGTGACCACAGAAGAAAGTGACTTTATGGTATATAATGAGCCTAAGAAGTGTTACCTAGACAAAAAGTCTCCTAACTTTCAGAGAAAGTGACTTGGCAAAGCAGTGATGGCTGACACTGACAGAAGTACTGGGAGGCACTGTGTTTGGTTCCAAGGCAAATCCTAAAAGCATTAACTGGCCTTGATAGATAGCAAGGAGTTAATCTTAATTAATACAGGTGTCGCTTCAATTTCGTCTTAAATTTCTGGCCGAAAAAATATAGCCACAAGAAGTATAAAACTATACCCTGTCTTCCCTAACTTCAGTTAACAGGTCACAAAAACATCATTGTGGATGCATACCAAAAAAAAAAAAAAAAAAAGTGAAAGAAAAATGGCCCCATCATCTTCCCCTCCTGGTGGTGGTCAAACCTTGGCTCTGGGCCCCTACTATCCTTCCCATCCTAGGTCCTTGCCTTGATCATTCTCTTGCTGCTCAGAGCACTCTCTTTTAAAACTTTTTTTAAAAGTTTTATCCAATCCATGATAAGGTCCTTCAGCACCAGAGAGCTCCTTGTCCTGGCCAAGACTCCTAGCACCAGCTTCTGTGTTGCCCTGACCCACCGTCCTGATAACTACAACGGCCCCACAGCCCCATGTCATCCTGGTCAGCAGGAAGCAGTGAGAGTCATCATCCTATGCTGAGTAATAAGGCCTCTTTTATTTCTCTCCTTTCATTTTGCCAGGAGACAAGCCTCGCAAAAGTAACTTAACTTCCCAACCCTGCAGGTTCTAAAATCTCAGAGATCTCTATATCCATCTGAAACTTTTTTTTGTTGTTTGTAGAGCTGATCTCTTTTTTTTTACTGCTGTATCAAATGTAGCTGGTAGCAACTAGCTCACATTTTGAGATTCTGCTTAAAAACTGATTAACTTGATGCCTAAGTTCACTAAGAACACTTTCTGCTTTCCAATTCCACAGGCACTAGTTTTAAAAATGTTTGCCAGTGTATAAAATGAGTTGCAATTCTTCCAACATCCTGCAAGTTTCCTCACTGCCATCTGTCCTTCCAGAGGCCATGAAGAGATTGTGAGAGCATGATTCTTTAAAAGGATATCAAGGAACTGGGATCAGTATCATAATACCAGCATGCATGACCCAAGGTGGGCTACTGAGAATGGAGAGTAAAAATTGTTCCTCTGGATCCCATCCAGGTAGCTGAGTTATAATCCCCTCCACCTTTGGCTGCCCACAGCCACAGAAAGACACTGACAAAAGAAGCAGGGGAGCTGAACAAATCAAACATGGGAGCAACACAGAGGTGCTCCTCGGAGTCCTGACTCTGCCCCCTCCTGGGTTCTAGCTCCTTCCTGAGGTTCAGCTGCCTCCCCCGGCCTTGGTGACTCCTCCTCCCACATCTTTATGGCAAATTTCCTTCCTCCTTTTTATACAAGCAAAATTTATTTCCTTCTTCTTAAAATCAAATACTGTTAACCAATTCAGAAGAATATGGTGTTCCCAAAGCCAACGTCATGCTTCAGTCTCAGCACCCCTGTCCCTAGGCATCTTACGCTGGACCAGGTGGTCTCTAAAGTCTCTTCTATCTCTCCAAGGCTACAAAGGTGCCGCTAAGAAGTCTTTCTGGTGTGAAAAACCCATGAATTCCACAGATATCCTCCATGAAACACTCCTGAAGTGAGTATGTAACTTAATACAGTGCCACTGCTAAGTGGCAAAACACCTCCAGGTTTATACTCTGCTGTCTGAGGAAGAACCACTGGTTAAGGATTTTTCTCTGAATCTTGAATGAGCACATTGATTTAAGATTATAGACATGTATGGGTATGTGGATAAAGGAAGAAGAATTTACTTTATAGGCCATCCCTGTACAGACACCAGGACAGAACCAACAAACTGTACCTTACTGATCTCTGCACATACAACAAAGTGAAATGATGTTTTCCAAGTAAGCAAGGCAAAACTGTCGCTGACTTTTTGAATCTTCAGTTTCTCAAACACAGAACTAGTCAAATTAACCATTTGACTGACTCTCAACATCTCTGCAGTAGTTTACATGGTAGGTAGGAGATGGGTTAAGAATGAGAGAAAGGGGCTTGGGGACATGTTGGGTCATGCAAGAGATACACTCTCCCAAGAAGAGACATGTAGCACAGTATGCCTCTAGATGACTTGATCCCTGATATAAACATGACTTTTCCTATTCAGATAGAGTCCTCTGTGGATATAAGCTGTTTCCAATGCTCTTTACACAGCCACAAATATAACTTCTTGCACCACCCACTCTACTTCACAGCAGAGGAGCCAGGAGTCCTCTGCTCAGCACACTAGAGGTTCCTAATGCTATCGGAAATCCTACAGGAAATGCAACGTGTATGCTTCCCAACCCAGAACTACTATGAAACCAGGGAGTGGAGAGAGGGACAATCTAGCTTAACAAGCCCTCTAGGGAATTCTAGTGCTGCCTGAAAACTAGAACTTCAGCTCCTGAGTACAACTATCTGCCAAATAAAAGTTTGGTGGTCCCAAGTTTAGTATCTCTGGGATAAGGTGCTTTTCCCGCATGACCCTCATAGCCCACACCATGTGCTCTCCACTCAAGTCAGACCCTGTGGAGGGCATTTCACGGTAAACTTTCCAGAGGCTCTGTTTTCCACTGGTTATAGAAGGCAGACTGAGAACATACATTTTCCAAAGTCTTATTCCAGCATTCTGTTTCTTCATCATTCACTGACGTGTGCCAGTGAGATAGCTCGGCGGTCTAAAGCTCCTGCTTAGGCAACCTCAGGGACCACAGTTCAATCCCTGGCAACACATGCTGCACCAGACACCCCCATCAGGGCTGGCTGAGCCAGCCATAACATGAAAAAAAAAAAGTCATTCACTGACACCTTGTCACAGACATAGGATCAGTCTAACTGCACTTTCCCAAGCTACAAAGAAAATTTTTCACAAAATTCGGGGGTGGATGTGTGAAAGACACTATGCTCATATGCTCCATGTTTCACAAGTAGGATGAGGATAATTATTACGATGATTACACTTGTCCATTTCTTATCACAGCAGCAAAATTTCTATGGCAGACTTCGTTTATGAAAAGAAGCTTACTTACCTTAGAGTTCCAGAAGGTCTGAAGTCAAAGTTGGGCAAAGCCTCATTAGCTTGGGCTCTGGTGAGGATGATATCATAAATATATGACAAAAGCATGTGTGGAAGAGATCACACCTCAGGAACCGAAGCCAGCCGGGCATAGTGGTATATTCCACAGTCCTAACTTTCTCAGAGGCTGAAGCAGAAGGTTTGCAAGTTCAATCCAAGCCTGGGCAAATGAATGATAAATGAATGTCTTAGCAAGACAATCGCAAAATAAAAATAAAAGGCAGGGAATTTGGTTCATTATGAAGGTCCTAGATTCAATCCCCAGTACAACAAAAAGAAGGAAAAGAGAGAAAAAGCATAAGAAAGAGAAGAAAAAAAGAAGACTGGGATCCTGTAGGCTCCTGTAATCCCTTGCAAAGGCATTTTCCAGTGACCTAAGGACCATTCATTAGGCCCAAGGAACCAAGCTTCCAATACAGGTACTCTAAGATGTAAACCGTATCCAAGGGGTGAGGATCATGATGATATCTCATTGGAAAACTACACCTTTCAGCAATGATGAGGCAGCTACACTACAGAGACTTGAAAAATTCCTCATAAGAAGTCTCCTCCAAAATCTCCCCTACTAGAAAATCAAGGCAATGTTTCTCTCTTCTTGATAATCACTAAGAATCTGTTGTAGGAGCTAGATAAGGCGGCATGTACCTAAAACCCCAGCTATGCTGAAGGCTGAGAGTCACAGGGTCCAACCCAGCATGAGCAAGACTATGTTTCAAAAATAAAGAATGCTGTGTAGAATTACTTACATTGATGTTTTCAGTAAACCAGATTAATAAGGATAAATCTATCCTTGTTTTAGAGCATTTGTTTTATTGTGGAAAGCATTTTGAAGTAGAAACTTTGGAATCAGAAAAATTTGAATCTTTGGAGAACTTACAATATGCTTTGTAATTTTTGACAGTTTATTTAACTGTACATAACCCCCCAGGCCTTAGGTTTCTTATCCATCAAGTGGTGAGAGTAATGCCCACTTTATAGTGTTGGAGAAACTATAATATGCAAGTGTTTTTCACCACTCCATACTTTCTCTCTTTTTCATATAGAGAAAGTGCCCTTCTATCTCCCCTGCTATTTTCTCTTACTTGCCTGCAAAATAATATCAGCACAAAGGGCCGGCCAAGTGACTCAGTGGATTAAAGCACCTGCCAGCAAGTGCAGGGGCCAGGGATTCAATCCCTGGGCCAGACATGCTGGCCCCATCCCTGGGACACGTTGAGATGGCAATTGAGACTGGGCATGGTGGCATGCGCCTGTAATCCCAACTCTTTTTTTGTATTTAATTTTAATATTTATTAAGTGTTGATAAAAACCATCAAAATTTTCAAAATTGGTTATATTGTTGGTATACAAAGTCTAGAAAAGAACAACCAAAATAAATTCTTACATGAACTGCAATGAAAATAGCAATAGCAATCATTAAAAAATAATTTTTCCTTCAATTATCACGTGTAAGGCAGTCTGAACATGTGAAAGCGGTGTGTTCCACACATGTCACCCACACTGACAGCACACATGTTTTGCTTTTCTGATCTTGCTTGACATACTTGACATTTCGGTGATCTTGCTGATTTTTCAGGAAGTTCTGACTATGTTATGTAGTGTGTAGTTAACAGAAACATAGAATACTAATAAAGTTAAGTTATTAAATTCTTAGGATGAAATGTGCATTTAGAACAGCTATCAGCAGGTTCACATCAGGTATGAACCTGCTTATAAAATCTAAAAGACAATATCAGAAATAAATTCCTAGACAAACTACATTGGAAATATCAGTATAACTCTATAACAAAAATAGATCTTGGGAGGCTGTAAGCAGGCAGATCACTAAGAGTCTTATCTAGTAGTGAGACCCTAAACAGCCTGTAGACTCTTCCCTAAAATACAAGAAAAAAAAAAAGTATCAGCACATAGGAAGCTCATGGGTGGGATTCCTTGTCTCAGGTGGAAATTCAAGGACACCACTTTGTGGATATATGGTTTTTTATGAGCTATGTACTAGTTGTGCCCAAGCCCTTATTGAAATGTTTTTCCATAGGCCTTTGGGGTTTGTACACTGTGTCTGCCCAGACTATTAGAACCAGGAAAACCTCCAAATTGATCTGTTTAAGGTAATTCTCTCATGTAGTACAGGAAAAAAGTCATGACTGTGAGAGTTGAGAGGACTGGTTCAAGGTTATTTGGCTCAATAGCAGGGAAACGTAGATTAAAATCTGTTTCAGCCCATCTCCCACTCTGTTATCCTAATCAATACCTGCCATTGAAGAGCTCACAATGTTCTCTTGGTTGGCCTCCTGCTCAATGATTAGTTTTAAAATGAGGAAAGAATCTGATTTCCTTCCTCACTTCATCATGGCTTTAGGTCTTGTCTCTAAATGTTTTGAATCAGGGTATACTGGATGCAATATGAATATGGATTGATTTCTGACAGTAGTAAAAACAAAGTGATTCCATGGACCCAAAGTTCCTACTTCAAATAATCTTTGCAGAGTACTGCAAGGAGACCTAAGAGCTGTGGCACCTATGAGCACCCAGCCAGCAGTGAGTCTCAGAGAGGAGCCTGAGCAAGCACAGAGCAGGAAGTGAAGTGTGTGCCATACCTTTTGGTGTCACCAAAAGTCCATGTGCTAAAAACCATAATCACCCAGTACAGCAGACATGGCCCTCTGAAGGGCAGCCCTCGTGAACGGATTAACCCTGTTGTCAGGACCATGAGTGTGTTATAAGAATATGCCTGGATTTCCCTTTATCTCCTCAACCTCTCCCACTCCACCATGGAGTAGGATAGCAAAGGCCCTCACCAGAAGCCAGCACCTTGACATCTGATGCCCCAACCTCCCAAACTGTGAGAAGTAAGTGTCCTGTCTGCATAAATTACCTGGTCCATGATTACAGCAGCACAAAACAGACTAAGACACTGGGCCTCTTACATCACCCATGATTTGGGTTTACTGAAACCATAGTACTGAACAATTTGAACATTGAGACAAGGAAAATTCCACATCTACACTTGACTCCCAGAGAGCATGCTGTGGTTTCTGATGTTTGCAACAGCAGCCAGACATGAATGCGTAAAGCTGTTGTGTTAAGGAGCCAGCAGGAGGACCAAAGGAGACCAGGAGAGAGCAAGAGCAGGCCCCACGTCTTCCACATAGGTGACTTCAGTCGGAATAAGACTGTTCAAATTTAAGACTTGTCTAGCGATCATCTTGATGTCCAAGATGTGGCAGAAGATGGGCAACTGTCCTAAGTAACCACCTTTAATCTAACTGCAGAGACACTCCATTTTATTTTTACTCATACAGTGCATGTTTGCAGTACATACGGATTACATTCTCCATGGGGAGTTGGTGTGTGTACACAACACACCTTAACTCTTTTCCTTTTTAGGGGCTGGGGAGATAGCTCCGAGGCACAAGTGCCTGCCTGGCAAGTGCAAGATCGTGAGTTCGAACCCTGGTCCCGCAAAAAAAAAAAAAAAAAAAAAAAAAATACAAAAACTCTTTTCCTTTTTCTCTTTCAAAGAGAAGACAAAGTAGTATTAAAATAGAAGAAATTACAAGCGATACAGATACTCACTTAACCAGGTAATATGAATTGCACAGTATTTGCTGTAACACATAACTGTTGTCTTACAACCAGTTATTCATATTACCAGATATATTCATGCAAAATTGGAAGAAAAAGGAAAGAAAAAGTGTATAAGAAATCAAGACGAGAAACAGTACAAACAATTGAAACACAGAGACAAAACAAATTAAGTTTTATCTGCTCCTTTCCACAGACCGGCAGAAATGCACAGTGCAGCTGTCCAACCATCTTGCTTACAGACCTAGATACATCTCCCCACACCGCCCCTGCTGTCCTTCTCAACTCTTTTCCTGCCTACTTCCTTCCTTGCCCCCCCTCCCTCTCTTGGTCCCCCCCCATGTCAAATAGATCCATCTTCCTATTTCTTATTATCTTTTATTTTGCTCCTTATTTATAGTTTGAGTTTCTTCTAAAGAGAAACCATGTGATATTTGTGTTTGTATATTTGATTTATTTCACTTAAAATGATGCCCTCCAGGTACGTCCACTTTTCTACAGATGACTCGGGTTTGTCTTTTGTGGGAGATAATGGCTCCCTTGTGTGTAAATACCGCGTTTTCTCTGAATATTCGTGTGAGACTGACCGTGATAAACATGGAAACTCACTGCCAGGTGAGTGAATCTGAGTGTGAGAGCCAGAGTACCACGCCTCAGAGCTGAGAGCCTAGCCAGTACTCTGCCTTTGCTGGAGGTTTCCTGGTGGTTTACACACAGGGATCTTAACACTACCGTTCTACTTGGGCCATTGGAACTCACCTCCTACTAGCAGGTGTTCCTTCTTGCTTTGAAACTCTGTACTTTTTTGGGGTTTTAATTTTTTTCTCTTTAAAATAAAATTTTAAAAATAAAATAATTTTATAAATGTTGGGGACATGAGCTACTTCTGCACCACCTCCTTGTGTCTCTGGTACTAGCCACAGCTACATGGGAAGCTCCTAACCACTCAGCCTGAGCACCACACAACGGGACAGAACCAGAGCCCTGCTTAGATGCCTTGTCGGGCCCTGGTCTTCTTTTCAGAAGATACCACTAAGTCCCTTGCTCCATACCTTCTCCCTGTCCCTAGCAAAGTCTCCAGAGCCGCTGCCTTTATCCCTAACTCTCCAGCTTATTCATGTGTCTCGTGGTGCTGCAAGCCTCCGGCAGGCTTTCTGCTCACCACACACCATCACTTCGGTCTGTAGGATTCTGCTTCTGGGTAACTGATGTGTGTTCAGCTACGAAACACCATCAGGACCGTTTGCTCTTCCTACCCATGTTTAGCCAAAATTTAAATATCCCAGTGAGCTCTCCTTTCTATAAGAAAAACAAAAAGGTTCTCTAAGAAAATGTCTTAATCTTTCCAAGACATGTCATGGCTGTTGCCTTAAGTGTCACCAGGAGCGATGTAGCACAGCACACTTGCTGCTGCACAGAAACAAGAATACACTTATTTCTCAGTGACTTAAAGAAGGGGGTGAATGGAGTAAAATATATACATGCATGTCTAAAGAAGTTGGAGGGCTGGCCAGATAGCTCAGCAGATTAAAGCATCTGCTTAGACAGATGCAGGAGCCAGGAGTTCAATCCCCAGCCTGCCATGAGGGCCCCACCCCCAGGGAGAAGCTGAGGCGGCAACTGAGATTGCACCTGGTGGCATGCACCTATAATCTCAGCACTTGGGAGGCTGAAAAGCAGGAAGGATCATTATGAGTGTGATCTATGTAGTGAGACCCTGTAGACCCTGAACATAAAAAAAAAGAAAAAGTAAGTAGTTAAGATAAGCCTACAAAATGGCCTATAGATTGGAATTGATTTATTAGGAGATTTTTAACTGCATGGAGGGGTGTGTGGCTCTAATCACATGTTTATAAACCTAGGAACCCACTAGAAGGGGCTCGGGAGACCTCTGGAGGGTCGCTTTGATGACTCAAACTGACCACAAGCTATTTCCCAGGCTTCCTGAACTCAGTTTGAACATCTGTCACATATTTTAATTGCCTGCACTGACTACCACAGGCCTGCACATGCTGGGCTCCCTGACAGTTCCCAAAGGGGTCATACCCTTCTACAGACAGGCCTGCTTCTGAGCATAGGCTGAAACCTGCAGGGTCATTTTCTCCTGCAGAAAGGGACTCGTGTCCAGAGTGCACCGGCGCTGTCAGGCCCTGGGCTGCAGTGGTGAGCACAATGGCCCAGCATAGTGGACGCCCTTATTTGTTCACCCTCTAGCTGTGCTTTTACTTAGGTCTGCTCTGCAGGCAAAGTCCTGTGATGTTTATGACAAGGGCCTGACCTAGGCGAGGACCAGGAGGGTCGGAGACTGTTTCCCTGGTAATGAATCTATTTAAGCAGCACTAAGCAGGGCTTGGAGAAAAGGTCAGTGAGTAAAGGATCTGCCATGTCTGGAAACCCCAAAGGATAGAGAAGGTGGTACATTTAGGCAGTGGGCAGCAGTCACTGTGTCCAAGATGCAGGAGACTGGCCAGACACGGAGAGGGCCACAGACAGATCACTTTGGGCTGGGTCTGTGGCTTAGCTGGACAATTTTGAATTTCATTCTAAGGTTAGTAGAAAATCACCAAGTAATTTCAAATATTGGCTTTGGACCCAGTAACAATGAAAAGTAAAAGAAGGCTCGAATGTTTAGCTTTATACCTTTGGCTAGTATGAAAGAAATTAGTTTTTCACTATCTCTCCAGTTTGACAGATTTTTACATGGGAACCTAAGACTATCATGTGTGTTTTATCCTTCCAGTATCTGTCTGGAAGCACATCCTTTGTGAATCTGGCCCACTGTGAGCCCTGGAGCCAGCACAGCAAACTATGTGTCTGCCCTCTTGTGTTTCCTTCAGAAACTCCTGGCTCTGTCAAAGACAGTTCAATGGTGAAGCACCACAGGCTATGAGCTAGTACGGCAGACATCAGTGGGTCTGTGGGGAAAGAGACAATGGGGGCACAGTGTGGAGGACAGGAACCCCATGTCCTTCACTGCTGTCCCCACCAGGACCAATATTGTAACTTGTGTTATGTAGGACTGCACCATTAGTTATAGATCTCTGAGATGGATTTCAAATATTAGCTTGAAGCTAGAAACACAGCAACTGACCAAACCATAGAAAATCCTGAAGTCAATTTTTTGAAACCACTTTAAAGAGAGTTCAAAATTAAGAAGGGCATTTACTGTTAACCACAGGCTGCTGCTGCCTCTTCGGCTGCCTTCTGAGAGCAGTTCCCCTCGGCCAGTCCTCATTTATCGCTTATCCCACTTCCGTCTTCTCCCTCCACTGAACAGCTAACAACCTCTCCGGCTTGCACTGTGCAGGTCCTTCTTTTGCTTCGCTATTCCTATTGATTTCTTTATGGAAGTAAAATTGAATAAAGGGAAATCTATACAGAAATCCTACACTGTAATATTATTATCTCAGGGAGAACATCTTAAGAGTCAGCTCCATTACATGGTAGAATGAATTCCTAAGAGAAGTAAGGGCAGTCATTCAAGTTATTTAAAAATCAACTGGACAAAGTCACCCAGGACATGCTGGCAGGAAAGCCCCAGACTCAGACATATTGGAACAAAGAAGATGATCCTCATAAGATTTCCTCCTCTCATCTCACTTTTTCTCTGGGCCGGATGCTTCAACTTGTGCTGAAGTCAGCTATATCCAAAAGCAGAGTCACTGCTTTCATGTGGACAAATTCATGGAAAAGTAGAACAAGAAGAAAGGAGGGGAATATATGAAAGAATACCTTTTTAACTCTGAAGAAGTGCCTTGGCCCTGTGGGAGAAAATCCATGCAGAGCTTTCAGCTTTACCCCATCAAGCTTGATCCGCCACTCAACACCTGCTTGCCTATTACAAGTTTCTAGCAATGTCTCTGAGGTACACCTATTAAATTCTGGAGCACAGCCTAGCAGACCATTGTAGAAATCTCATCAAACTCAAAATTCATGTAACACAAATGTACTACAATGGGACAAATCAATGTCTTACTGCCTAGCACTTTAGTGTGCAGAAAAACATGGTGGTGTTCTATATCAGTATCATCAGATAAAAATATCCCTGAATTTACCCAAAATGTTAATTTAAAAAATCTATAAAGATTTTATTATCCAGTGTACCTCATTCACAGACCCTTTGAACTTGTAGTATTTTTCACAGGTATCTACCCCTCTGATGTTCATTTTGAGCATTAAACAAATGAAGGATCTGAATAAAGTTCAAAGAAGAGAGAGCTATTTTCTCAGTGACACAAAATCCCAGTTCTGTCTTTAAAACTCTAGGTTCTTCTCATCCTGCCAGGGCCTCACTTTTTCAGGGCTCTTGGGAGGGAACTTGACTTAGAAATATGCAGATTCTGGGTTTTCAATTTTGAATATTTTCTCTATATGTGCAAGCCAAGAGACTCCACTCTCAGAGACAATGTATTAATAAAAGCAGCATTTCAATCTTCAACCCAGAGAAAAACGTTGCCTGTCTAATTTCAAGCATTTTTCCTTCATGAATAAGCAATCCTGCTAGCTGCCTTGGACTGTATGTCCCTGAGTTGAAAGAAATAGGCCTCTATCTGATCACCCAAGACCTGACCCATTCCTCCTGCTCTTATTGCAGGATCTGTTCTGCTGTTCTCCTCATTACCTAACCCCGTTAACTGTACCAGACTCAGAGCCCAAGTCTGTTTCCCTGAATGCACTGGTGAAGTAAAATCTTATTGTTGATTAAATTTAACTGGAAAATCAAACATGTAAACTATCCCAACATCTTTAGAGACAACTCTGTCTTCCCCAGCTGACTGGTTTCTACCAATTCCAAAGAACTATCAAAATCTACAAAGAAAATTAACTTTAAAAATGACAAGGAGGGTCAGGGAGATAGCTGAAGCAGTCTAAGTGCCTGCCTGGCAAGCACAAGGACAGAGTCCAATCCACAGTACCAATACTGTGCTGGCCCAGCCCTGGGACCACTGACCCAGCCACCAAAACTGGGCATGGTGGTGCACTCAGGTAATTCCAGCACTGGGAAGGCTGAAACAGAACCACGATGAGTCCGAGTTATATAACAATACCCTGTATCAAATACATAAATTTTTTTAAAAAGAGTGACAGTAAACAAAGCAACACTGTGAACAACACAGATCAATGCTCTACTAGAGTGGGTCTCAGTAAGAAAAGTAATTGCTTCTATCCAATAGGAGACAGCACTATGGGAGTAAGTTACACTGAAGACTCCATCCTTACAGTGGATGCACCTGACTGACTGCATGGTGAAGCAGAAGCCATGATGTACAAGCCCACATGGTAAGAAACTGTAGACAGTCTTTGGAAACTTGGAGGATTTAGAATTTGGGGGATTTTTGTTTTGTTTTGTTTTGTTTTGTTTTGTTTTGTTTTGGGTGGGTTGTACAAGGAATCGAACCCAGGACCTCAAGCTGGCCAGGCAGGTGCTGCCAACTAAGCTTCTGAGTCTTAGGGAATCTGAGTGAATTTTAGGAGCTACCAGATGCCTCTGTCCATCAACAGCAACCTCCAGCTAGTACTCAGAAAGAAGCGGGGTCCTCAGTCCTACAGGCACAGAAAGTAGATTCTGTCACCACAGCAACAGAAGACCCAATGCATCTTACTAAATGACATTCACCAGAGAGCTAGGTAATACTTTAGTGGGCCGTTAGACATCGGAAGGATATGCAATTAAAACTGTTTTAATTTTTCTGAACAGATAAGTGATCCTGGGTTAGTGGCTCTCTATATATATACCTTGGTTACTGTATTCCTAAGTATAGCTAATAATGTTTACCACACAACATTGTTCAAGGACTAAAATGACACAATCTGCATTGATCAATCTGCTTCTTTATTTCTTTCCTTAGGTTTCAAAGTGGTTATGCCCCCAAAGGTCGGCCATCATCAGACATCCAAGTAATACCCCCATTAACAAAATTTATGTGGAATGCTTCTCTGACTCATCTGCCTCCGACATGTGCCAGAGATGCAAAAATACTGGAAAGCATTCAGACTCTACCCACCCCTACCTAAAACCCATCATAAAATAGCCCATTATTATCGCATAAGCTGTCATCTCCATGGCAACAGGGGCAGTGTTTCATTTTCTGTTGCTGTTTTACAAACTATTCCACCTTCAAAACACTTGTTTACTATCTTCCTATCTGAGTGGAACAGAGCCCAGCCACACCTCACAAGGACACAATTGTGGTGCTGTCACACAGGGCACACAGTGCTTTCCAGCATGCTTGGCATCATTGGAAGACTACACTCACTTGCAGCTGTAGAAGCCTTGTTGGCCTCCTTCTTCAAGGCAAGCAAGAGATAGGACCTTTATCTCCTGGGAATACTTCTGAGCTCTCCCAGTGGTTTGAACATGAGTAATTTAAGCCCAGCTAGAATAATCTCCTTTTGATTAACTCAAAATGAACAAATTCGGGATTTTAATTACATCTTCAAAAATCCTTTTTTTTTTTTTTTTAAACATACTTTCTGCAGGGTCTCACTATACATCTCAGGCTCATACTGGGAGGTTTTCAAACCTCCCAGCGCAGGAATTACAGGCATGTGCCACCAGACCTAGACTCGGTTGCCAGCTCAACATGTCCAGCCATGGAGCTGGTGCAGCATGTGGTGCCAGGGATCAAATCCCAGGTCCTGTTCTTGCCTAAACAGGCACTTAATCTGTGGAGCTAGCTATCTTACCGACCCTCAAAATGTCTTTTCTGCCATACTGCATTGGCTAAAAATAAGTGAAAGATCTGCACACATAGAAGAAGAAAGAGTAGACAAGCATGACCTATTGGGGGTCACCTCTGGTTATATCCAGCACAAGCAAGGCACAATCCAACCTTTCTAGTCACTATTGTTAAGTACTAATTTATCAATTTTCACTTACTGTATGTTCATTTATCCATCATCGCCTTACCAATTTTTATTAACTTTGTAAGAAGAATCTATCTTTTCTCCACATTGCCAGGTAATTCTCTGTCAGGTGGCAGCTCCCTAATTAGGTGATGTCTGGGTGCATAGAGATTTCTGCCCTTATTTAGTACACAGACCCAAAAGTACTGATGAAAAAAAAGAAATCTCACATCCCCCTTGCTGCTACATTTCATAGCACTGAAGTGTTCCGTAGTCTCACAAGAAGCAAATCTTGGATCTGCAACCACGGTGCCTAAGAAGGACTTGATCCTCCTGCCATAGACCACACCGCCTGCCAACAGTGACAGCACCTCCCCAACAGTCCTCCTGCCAGCACACCTCTCTCCCCTAGTCCTCAGCGTCATCTACGATTAGTGGTCATGGACTAAGGAGACCAGGAGTAGGCATGGGGGTTTCTCAGGATTCTTTCCTTGCTTTCACTTTTAATTTAAATCTCTTTCAGTTAAATGGTTAAGTGTTCTAGATGTACCCCAAAAGTGTAATGCCTGATCTACCTAACAAAGAGTAGGAAGAAACATTTCCCTGTACCTAAAACTAATCAATAGATGTACAATATTTGACAATTGTATGATTTAGAAGGTAAATTAAATCCATTTTTCAGTACCTCACTTTCTAGGATTCCAAAGTTGCAAATATTTTGAACACTTATTATATTCTTGGACTAAAGCAATTTTGCTATAATTCATCTTCTACTACACTGCTTAAACAATTCCAAGTAGATAAATACAGACAGATAATGATAGAGATAGATAGATAGAGATAGAGATAGAGATAGAGATAGAGACAGAGAGATATAGAGATAGAGATAGTACAGATATAGTTATGTCTTCTTCCACAGAACTATATAAAATGAATGGCATTGGTTTGAAGTCACTCTACTGAGGTATGTTACTCCAAGATAGAGTATAACAGTGAGTGTTTGCATAAGCAGTCAGGAATTGTCCTAATATAATGGCACCAGAAAATTTAGATCAAAAGTCTAGTCCAGTGTAGTATCCCAGGCTGATCACCACCCTAACATAGCTCTATCATAGATTTTTTTACAGCTAGAAAAGAAACCATTGAGTTTCTAGTCCAACACATATACTTTCTAGATGATTTTTCTCTAGTTAAATGCCTCAGTGTTGAGTGTTCAACACTAAATCTAATTAGTATCATTCAGTGAATGAATTAATGCCGTTATGATTATATGCACAACAGGATACTGGATCTAATACATGGTCCAAATATTATGCACAGTACCCTGAAATGTATCAGATAGCACAAAATACTGTGATAAATAATGGACCCACAGCCTTCAGAGTTTGCAAGTTTTCTGTCTGTAGGCTGAGTCTAGCTATCCAGCATATTTTATTTAATCCACACAGGTTTTTTAAGCATTCAAATTATTTTCTAACCCCTAAAACATAGGACATTTTATACTTTAAAAAAAACTAAAAATAGTTTTAAGAAACATTAGAAACGATACAGAATTTCACTAAGCAAAATGCTAGGAATTCAACAATAGTTGTTACATTGCATAGTGCTAATTTTAAATTAGTTGTCCATAATATTCGATATAGCATGCAAAACTGGTCAAAAATTAAAAATAAGAAAAAAATTTTAAAAATTTCAGTTGACAGAAACAATTAGGGCATTTTATTTTTTTGATTCTTTTATTTTATTAACTTTAATGTGACAGAAATAACAATGAGACAGCTTCTAAACAGGTGAGTAGGACAGTTACAATAATTAATGCACTACATATTGTTGTCTACATATATTTTTTGGTTTCTCTGGCAAATCACATCTGACCGTCCAAAGCTACATTTCAACACTGGAGAGAGTGGAACAGTGTACAACTATTCAGGAGGACTCGCCTTCCCCTCGTTATAGGCACTACTCATTAGCATTGTATGGCTTTTCCTTGTAGGTCTCAGAGTCCTAGGGCATAATCCAATCTTTAGAAGATAGTCTTAGAATTCATACTTCCACTCTACGAAACATGGCCATACACATTGAGGTGCACATGTCACCCAAAGGAGCACAACACACATTGTGTCCCTGGTCTACAGATACACTGTAAAGTTGTCCATGACAAATCCTCCACCACCTAGAACATCACAATCGGCTCTTGAAACCTACCAGATTGTTTTAATGTGGTATCTATCAAATACGTTGAACAGTGAAAATCCTTCTCCCAATCTTGGTAACACTGTCCACACTAATGTTTTAGAAAAACAGCTGGGGATTATTAGAACATATTTTAATCTTTTATTTATTTATTTAGTACAAGGTCCCACTACACAGCTCAGACTCATGGTGATCCTCCTATCCCAGCCTCCTCAGCACTGGGGTTGTAGGCATGTGCCACCATGTCCACTTCAGCGGCGAGGTCTGTCCACTCAGTGTTCCAGGGATAGCATAGCATGCAGCACTGAGGATCAAACCCAGGTCCATACTCCTTACACTTGCCAGGCACTTAGACTGCTGAGCTATCTCTCCATCATGTTTAAAGAACCTATATGTTCATGAGAAGAACAACTGAGCCCAAGGCCAGCCTGAACTGCATAGTGAGACCCTGTCTCAGGAAGAGAAAAGGAAGAAAAGGCTCATAAAGTGTATTTATCCAGTGTGGACATCTTCAAACTCAAGCTTAAAAAAAAAAAAATGCTGATGGACAATGCGGGAGTAAAGAGAAGATGTAAAATGGTACATGTGACAGATAAGTGACAAATATATTCTGATCTCTCATGATTTTCTTTTAATTTTCAAAAAGATGCTTGGCAAATTAAGCCAAGAATTTTTGGGGGTACCAGGGATTGAAGTCAGTTTCTTTTTTTGGTAGTCGGGTTTGAACTCAGGACCTAGAGCTTGCCAGGCAGGAGCTTAAGCCACTGAGCTATCTCCCCAGCTTGGTACCAAGGATTGAACTGAGGACCTTGCACGTTTATGCTACTAAGCAATCTCCCCAACCCCTCTGCTACTATTTCTTGAAACAATTGCTGTACAGTGATACCTGGAAAAAGCAAAAGTTACTGCCAAAACTGGAACAGAAGCTCAGCTTGGATCTGGTGCTTGATGTGTCTTCACTCTGTCTCTATTTGCTCCATTGTGATAAGTGAATAACAGATTTTCCTTTCTGTAGTAAACAGATTGGGAAATCTGAGGATTTACGGCCCACTTCCATTGGCAAACTCAACTCATTAATCAGTAAATTTTTGGTACGTAAGCCAGCAGGTGCCTTGTGTTCACTGGTTCATGTAACTAGATCTCTACACCAGGAGCTTGGCTCAGTGAGTTGTGGTATATTCGTAACCGCCAGTGACCTATTGCTGAGCTAACACGGCAAGGCTTATGCATCTTATTAGACAGAGTTTCATTTCACTTTGAGTACTGAGTGAATAAATATTAATTAGAGAAAGCTGAAAAGTACAAACAGGAGGAAGAAAATTTTCAAAGACAGAGGCAGTATTAAAGGGTAATATTTTCATATATTCTCCACAAACATTTTTTCAAAGATTATAAAATATGTATATATTTGGATGGATATAATAGGGTCATCTTTAAGTACATGAGCTTTTCACTCTTGGATTTAGTTGATTCTATAATATTATCTTTAAATTTATTCAAACTGCCCAAATGCTCACCGGTAGTACAATAGACAAATCAGTTTCTTATATTCATGTAACGAATGCCATATACAATGAGAATTAAATACCTGAAACCACACACAATGGATAAGTTCTAAAAGATTGTAACAGGAAGCCAAATGCAAGAGCACAAACTATATGCTTCCTTTAATGTAAAGTGCAAAGACATTAGCAATTTTTGCTTTTTAAGCCATGACAGTGATTTTTTTTCCCTCAAGAGATGATACCTGAACAGAGGTCTTCTTGAGGTTGACAATGCTATTTGTAACCTGGGTTGTTTGGGTTTTTTTTTTGTTTTTTGTTTTTGTTTTTTTTATGGATTTGGTATAGGTTCTCACTATGCAACTCTGATGCATAGTGATCCTCCTGTTCTCAGCCTCCCAGCATTGGGATTGCAGGTGTGAGCCACCATTCCAGTCTTGGCCACCATCTCAACACACCTGGGTGCAGGACCAGCTTGGCATGTGTTGCCAGGGATTGAACGCAGTCCCCGTGCTTACCTAAGCAGGTGCTTAGACCGCTGAACGATCTCCATGGCTCCTCTAACCTGTGACTTTGCTACATGGATGTCCCAGTGTACAAATATTCATTGACCTGACACTAGCGTGCACTTCTGGATATATATTCACATACGCATTACTTTAATAAAATGTGTAATTTTTAAAGATTCCATGAGCCATTTCTTGGAATTTACCTACCATGACCAGTACCATTTCTTTCTGCTCCCCTTCTAAAAGGATAAACTATGTCCATGCTCTCTATATCTTTTTCCTTTTTCTCAGCTGCCATTATAATCATTGTCATTTAATGAAGAGTATTTTTTTACTTGGCTAATCAACTTGATCAAAATTCAAATTTAATTAACAGATTTTAGAGATAATTTCATTATTAATAAGATTCTAGACTTCAAAGGAAAGAAAATCATCTTGACTTTCAAATTCCTATACCAAATCATACTTGCTTATTTTAGACATGAATAAAATTAAATTTATATCTACAAAAGTAACACTGTCTTTAAGTTGTTAATTTTACTGTTTCTTTTTAAATATAATAGTTCTACATGACATTGGAACCAGAGCTAACAGCTTGAATTTCTTGTTTTATTTGCTTCACAGGCCAAAAGAAGATACATTGATGTACAGAAGTCATCGTTTCTAGCAAGGAACAACTAGTTGGAAATATTGAATCAGCAAAAATCTGTAAGTATTCATTAGCGTTACATTTTATTCAAGCTAACATGGGGACTTATTTCAATTTGGTTTAATTATATCATGACTGTCAAATGTAAATGACGGTTTTATTTCTAGTCATAATAAAATAGCTATGGATGGCCCTATCTGTCTTACTGTGTATAGTTTGACCTAATACATTGCATCCATCAGTGTTTACTAGACCAACAGATATGACACAAAATATGTAGATGTACCTTGTTTAACTGCATTACTGATGCCTATTGGCCTATTGAATGGAACAATCAGTGCTTGAATTTTTTCTTCTTTTTAATTATTTTTGACTATTCCCTTGACCAGTTTTGCATGTTTATATCTGGCAATCTGAACAATCTGTAATTTAAAGACAATACATAACAACTATTGCCAAATTCCTAACATTTTTTATCAAAATTCTGTATCATTTTTAATGGTTGTTTCATTTTATTTTTAAAAAAATTTTCAAAGATAAAACATTAAGTTAAAAAATATATAAATATATAAGAATTCCAATGTGAGAAAAACATAGAAAGATAAATAACCTAATGTAAAACTTCAGATTTCTACATAAAAAAGAACAACTAAGTTAAACCAAAAGTATCTATGAGGAGGAAACTTAAAGATTATAGAGGAAATTAATGTAAGATAAAAACAAAAGAATAAATGAATCAAACAGGTAGTTCTTTGAGAGATTAGATAAAATATACAAATATTTAGCCAATCTTATCCAAAAAAGCAAAGAGAAATGCATGCAAGAAGGAATGAAAAGCTAAAATCACAACCAGTCTTGCAGAAATTCAACATTTACTTTAAGAACATGTACCCTAATGACTTGGAAAACACAGAAATGACATATTCCTTGATACACATGAATTTCCAAAAGTGAATCAAGAAGATACAAAAATTCTAAAAACTCAGTATCACTCCATGAAATTAAGGAAGAAATTAAAAAGCTACTACCAAAGAAAAATCTAGGTCTTGACAGATCCACCTCTGAATTCCACAAAAAAACTCTGACATTCTAATGCCACTTCTCCTCAAACTCCTCAATGAAATTGAAATGGAAGCCATACTCCCTGTGGAGGAGTAGGCTACGTTATCAGTCACAGAGACCAAGGCCTTGTTGTTTTATTATTAACAAAATAAAAGAGAAGAGTCACATGATCATTTACATAGACACATGAAAAATTGGTGACCAAATTCAGCATTCATTCACAATAACAACTCTAAACAAACTAAGAATAGATAAGCATGTCCTCAACTTCATTAAATAGCATTTATGAAAATCCTACTGCTAACATTGCACTAAAGATAAAAGTTTGAATGCTTTATCCCTGAGAACAGGGAAAAGACTAGCATGTCTAGTTATATCAGCCTTCAACATTGTTCTAGAGAGCCTGCTTAATGAAATATGCCAAACAAAAGAAACAAAAAGCATACAGATAAGGAAGAAAAAAAATTTATCCACAAATAATATGTGTATGTAGAAAATATTAAGAAATACTCCAGTAAACTATAACTACTGACCGATGAATTTGAACAAAATTTTAGGATGTAAGACTAATATACATTATTCAGCTTTACATCTACACATAAGTAATAAATGAAATAGGGCTGGGAGATAGCTCAGTGGAATAAGTGCTTGCCTGGCAAATGGAAGGTCCTGAGTTCAACTCCTGATACCATTAAAAAAAAAAGAAGAAATAAGTTAAATAATACAGCAAGTTGAGCAAGACAGCACACACTTGTAATCTCTGCATTACAGATGGATCCCAAGATTAAACCCAGCCTGGCAATTTAGTAAGTGAAGGAAGATAGTCACCGAACTAAATTTTTTATCTTTTTAAAATGTATTTAGTACAGGGTCTGCAGGGCCTGACTGTACAGATCAGACTCATAGTGATCCTCCTGTTTATAGCCTCCCAAATGTTGACATTACACACATACCACCATACCCATTCTCAATCACTCAGCATGCTCCAGGGACAGTGCCAGCATGGCATGCTGAGGATTAAACCCTGATCTCTGCATTTCCCTAGGCAGGTGCTTTAATCCAGTGAGCTATCTAGCTGGCCCCAAAATTATTTTTTTAATGATAAAGATCTAGTTTGGTTGGTGCAAACATCCAGGGTTCAGTCCCCAGCACAGCAAAAACTAAAATAATATAAAATAAGTACAATATTACCCGCAATTACATCAAAATACTTAAGATTTATAAATACAAATTTACGAAATATGTGTGAGACCTATATGAAAACCATAAAACACTGCTGAGATGAATAAAATTAAAGAAGCACTAAATAAATGAAAAACATCCATATGCAATCTCCTATCTTAATATAATGCTAGTGAAAACCCAACCTAGTGTGTTGTATTTTTTAAAAAAAAAGGGGGGGTGCTGGGGAGATAGCTCCAAGGCACAAGTGCCTGCTGGGCAAGTGCAAGGTCGTGAGTTTGAACCCTGGTCCCACAAAAAAAAATAAAATAAAATAAAATAAAAAATAAAAAAAAAATCCAATTCCAAAATTTCCAAAAGAACAAAACAGTCTAAACAAACTTTTAAAGAAAAGACTCCACTGGGTTTCAAAACTTACTCCAGTTGCGGAAGTAGAAGCATATGGTACTGAAATGTATAAATTATGTTTATATGTTGAAACATACAGACATTAATTCATGAAACAAAACAGAATGTTCAGAAGGGGAGCGCATATCTAATGTTCAATTGATGTTTGACATTTTTGTCAATGTGAAATGAAAAAATAACCATTTTTCCAGCATTGGCCCTGCAATGACACCAACATATAAATATGGAAGTAGGCATCTTTGCTCTGTCACACCATATGCCAAAAACTAATATATGAGGGTGAAAGGGGAATGAAGGTGAACAGAAATTAGGGAAAAAAAAGCTGTCATACATACCTGTAACTTCTCCTCAATATGACCATGAAATGTATGAATTACAAACATGTACTAATGAAATTTTTAAATTTTTAAAAATCAAAATAAATTAGAATCCTTTATGAAGTTTAAACTTAGAACTCTAGAAAAAATAAAAGAGAAGAAAATATCTTTCAGTCACTGGATGAGGCAATATTTGCTCAACGAAGATACCAAAAAAGCATGAGTCATAAAAAGGAAAATTGTTACATAACTAAAATGTAAAACTACTGCTCATTAAACAGAAAACTGTGCATGAAAAACTGAAAGAAAACATGTGCCCTTCATCCATCTCACAAGGGACTTGAAGCTGTTTTTTAAAGTGAAACAATAATAGACAACAATATAAATAGAAAATAGTCAAATATTTGAATAGATATTTTACACATACACACACACACACATACATACACACACACCCACACACACACAAAGACACAGACACACATGTGCCCAGTAAGCACAGGAAAACATGCTCAGCATTATTAATCATCGGGGAAATCAAAATTAAAATTAGCTATCATTATGCATGCTCTAAAAGGAGTAAACTCACAAAGACTGACAGTACCATGTGTCATGGGGATGCAGATCAAACAAAACTCTCATAAACTGCTAGCAGAATAAAAAATAGAAGATCGCTTCATCACCACTTAGCAGTTTCAATCAAGCGGTTTGTCAAAAATGCGAGCCTACATTTACCATATGGCCCAGCAGATATACTCCTGGGCATTGATCTAAGAGAATTAAAACACATGCCTACCAAAAAAGGATTTTTTAAATAAGAAACTTCATTCACAATGGCCAAATAACAACACCAACCCAAGTGTTCATTAATAGGCAGATGGAATAAAATGCTGTGGCCTGCTCAGTAGCTGTAGAATACTGCTCAAAAACAAAAAGTAGTGCTGTTAAGCACACCAATGTAGATAAATCTCAGATAAAAGAATATGCAGTGTATTGTTCATCCACTTACCACTCCTAAATTGGGAGACTAACCTACAGTGACAGCATGCAGATGACTGATATTCTATGTTTCACTATTGAGGAGGGGATTCAGAGGCTTAGGGAAATGGGAATGCTGGAGTGGATCTGTCATGTTAAACCTAATCCTCCACGTTTGGATATCCCAGAAACATACCTTGCACTAACACCCTGAGAAACAGATTTGGGAGGGGAGCGCCAACATCCCTGAAAAGCCCTGTCATTGCTCTTCTCAGCATGCTAGACCTTATGGTGGGGACTATAGGTGCTTAGTTAGGAAATTCGGGAGCAAGGAGCTCGACTGGGTCTTGAAGTGGCAGAGGTCAAGTGGCAGTACTTAATCATCAAAGGCAGGGTCCCCATTCTCACTGTAATGGACAGCACAAAGAGAACAATGGGCAGAATAATCTGACATGCACAGCCATGTGGCACTGGTGGATGAGCCATGGTGTTCCCAAAAGTGAAATAGATGGGAAGCCAACAAAGTTTTTGTTCAATTTATATAATCCAAAAGATTTAAAAGCAAAAGAACAAAGGCCTATTTCAAATCATGGTAATGGGCAATCATGGCTCCTCAACCAGTTCCCAAATTTGAGCCAATTTACAGATTCAGAACCTCTTGAATGATGGGGAGGCCAGGTCTCCTTGGGGAAGGATCCTAATGCCCCCAGAATTTGTACAGTCAATCTTTCTGCCCTCATTCTCCAGAAGAACCTAAGGCCTGTTGCCCAAGTGACTGTACATTAAGGAAAGGGGAATAATCAGCCATTTCACGGACACTGGCTCTGAGCTGACACTGACTCCAGGAGATTCAAAACACCATACTGGCCCTCCAGTAATGGTACAGGCCTATGGAATTTTTATAAATCCTATAAAAATTCAAGGAATTTTAGCAAAGGTCTGCCTCACAGTGGATCCAATAGGCCCTTGAATGCATCTTGTAGTCATCTGCCCTGTTCAAGAATGTATAATTGGAATAGATATATTTAGTACTTGGCAGAATCCCCACATTGGTTCCCTAACCCATCATACAAGGGCTATTATGGTTGGAAAGACCAAATGGATGCCATTAAAGCTGCCCCTGCCTGGTAAAGTTGTGAGCAAAAGCAGTATCACATTCCTGGAGGGATTTCAGAGATTACTGCCACCATCAAGGACCTGAAGAATGTAGGTAGGGGTGGTGGCTCCCACCACATCTCCATTTAATTCTCCCATTTGGCCTGTGCAGAAGACAGATGGTTCTTCAAGGATGACAGTGCATTACCGTACACTGAACCAGGTGGTGACTGCAATTGCAGCTATGGTAACAAATGTGGTTTCCTCTCTTGAGCAGATCAACAGATCTCCTGGTAGTTGATATGCAGCTATTGTTTTGGCAAATGCCTTCTTCTCCATACCTATCCATAAGGAACATCAGAATCAATTTACTTCCACTTGGAAATGCCAGCAATATACCTTTACTCTCTTACCACAGGGGTATATTAACTCTAGTCCTGTGTCACAACATAGTTCCTAGGGATTTTGATCACCTTTCTCTTCTTCAAGATATCACACAGGCCCATTACATTGATGATGTTATGCTGGTTGGGCCTAGTGAACAGGAGGTAACAATCTCTTTGGATTTGTTAGTACAGCATTTCAGAGCCAAGGGATGGGAAATAAATCCTATAAAAATTCAAGGTCCTGACAGCCTATCCAGCACCAGGCCCACCGTGGGAGACCTCCTCTGGCCCACCACAGCGTAGCCTATCCAGCAACAAGCCCCCTGCAGGCACAACCTATTCAGCACCAAGCCCACCACATGAGACCTCCTCCAGACCACCGCAAGTACACCCTATCATACAACAGGCCCGAGAGGCCTGCCAGGTGAGTGAGGCCTCCCTCCCCTGGCCTACAAGCAGCTCAAGCAACCCAGCAGCCCGGACTGAACAACTAATCTGAGGGGACACAGTCCTGTACCAATGGTCACTGCTATACAGAATGATATAAACAAGGAGCAAATTTCAATTTCAGGTCCCAAACCCACCTGTAACAGATACAGGAGACACGACCATACAAGAAAATGGGAATCATGCAGATGAAATCTCTCAATCAATAGCTTCTGAGGTAGACAGACAAGTGAGAAATGTATAGAACGTATAGAACTGTGGCCCTCTACAAGGTGCCACTCCCCCCTGGAGCCAGCAAGTATGAGCTGAAACCTCCACAAACTGAGAGCTAAATAGATCTTTCCTCCTTGAACCTGGGTTTTGGGTATCTTGTCTCAGCAATAAGAGAAAGCTACCAAGGCAGAATTCTAGGTTTTAATGGTTCCATATGAATTTTAGGGAATGTTTTCTCTAGATATGTGAGCTATGCTAATGGAATTTTGATTTGGACTGTATTAAATCCGTATAACACTTTGAAGAATACACCATTTTCACTATTTTGATTCCTCCTATCCATTAACAAGGAATGCCTTTCCATTTTCTGATATCTTCTTTAATCTCCTTTTTCAGAATACTGAAAGCTTACAATAACTCTTTTACTTCTTTTGTTATACTGGTTACTAAGTACTTCATTTTTCAGATGCAATTGCAAAGGATGTAGTTTCCCTAATTTCTCTCTCTGTGTGACTTTTTTTCTGGTGTACAGCAATACTATTGATTTTTGGGTATTGACTTTGTACCGAGATACTCTACAGAATTTGTTTATTAAATCTACACTTCTTTTGGTAGAGCTTTTGAGATCTTATATATAGAGTATCATTTGCAAATAATGATGTTTTTAATTTTTTCCCTTCCTATCCTTATTCCTTTTATTTCTTTCCTTTGTCTAATTGCTCTGGATAATGTTTCCAAAAGTACATTGAATACAAGTGGTGATAGCAGACACTCTTGTCTTGTCCCCGACAGAAAGTATGTAAGATTGTTTTCCATCATTTCACTTTTAGTGTATGAATTTCTTCCTGACTTACATGTGTTTCTTGAATGCAGCATATTGTTGGACCTTGTTTCTTGACCTATCCTCCCTGTCTGGTTTCTTTTGCTTGATGAGTTGAGACCACGTAAGCTGATGGTTATAATTGATGTGCATTAGGGGCTGGGAAGATAGCTCAGTAGAATAAGCACTTGCCTGGCAAGCACAAGGTCCTGAGTTCAATCCCCAGTACCGCAAAAATTGATGTTCATTGGCTTATTCTTAAAGTTGTTTTCCGGCTGTTGGTTCCCTGTCTTTCTCTCCATTTAATTGTTTACCCTGCTTGGAAGCTTGATTCTATTGGTTTTGTGCATTTGTGGTCTTTTTTTTATATTTTTGTAATGTATAATTCAGAACATTATGTTGAGCTGGTTTGGTGGTCATAATTTCCTCATTTGTTCTTTATCATGAAAATATTTTTCTCCATTGATTATGAAAAATAGTTTTATTGGGTGCATTAATCTGGGTTGAACATCAAATGTTTTTAGAGCTTGAAGTACTTCTCTGCAGACTCTCCTCAATTTGAGGGTTGGTGTTGAAAAGTCTGTTATGCGTCTGATGGGCTTTCTATTATATGTGATGTTTCTTTTCTATAGGGGCTTTTAATATTATGTACTTATACTGAATTTCTGTAATCTTCATTATTATGTGCCACATATATTTTTTTAGTCATAGCTATTTTAGGTTCTATATACTTTGTTAAAAGTTTTCCACCATTATTTCTGTGAAGAAATTTTTAAATGACTTCTGTGCTGTCTCCAGCTTTGTCACTGACTCCAATCAGTCTTATGTTGTTCTTCTTTGCTTCACAGTTGGACTGATTTTTCATGGTCTCTTGATATTTTTAAGATTTTTTTTTTCTTTTCCTAGGCACTGGCCACATATTTGTCTTCTAGGTCTAATATTCTAGCTTCATTCAATCTGTTGCGCCTACTTTCAGTGGAGTTTTTAATTTCCTGGGTTTCTGTTTGGATCTGTTTCATTGAGTCCATTTCCTGTCTATGTTAGCCACTGATAATTTCATTGTTTTCCTAAGCTCTTCTATATTTTTCTCTGTGCTCTAACATCTTTTGTTTTGATCATCATTTCTTTCCATACCATAACTAGTAATTCTTCTATGGGCTTTTCCACTTTTTCTTTTTCATTTCTTCTTCCAGTAGTTGACTTCTGAGTTTCTCTATCTCTTTGTGCTTTGGACTTGTCCCAGATGGGCTGGCTGCTTGGAGTTGTCATTTTCTATTAACTATTTTTTTATTTATTTTGTTGCCTGTGTTATGTTTGTAGTTTTTATGTTAGATAGCTTTATCCCTGGTGTTGATTTCTCAGGAGATGTCTGAACCCCAGGATGTCTTCTACAGGTAGATGATTCTTGGTCTCTATATTTATCCCATGAACCCATCTTCCCAATGTGTTAAGAATGTGTTGTTGCTGCCGGGCGTGGTGGCTCACGCCTGTAATCCCAGCACTTGGGAGGCTGAGGCAGGAGGATCGTTGTGAGTTCGAGACCAGCCTGGGCTACAAAAGTGAGCTCAAAGCCAGCCTGAACTGCACAGTGAGACCCTGTCTCAAAAAAAAAAAAAAAAAGAAAGAATGTGTTGTTGCTGTCTACTTAACTCAAGGCCTATACCTTTGTTATGGACTATGGTGATATTTATGACCCTCCACAGTCACAGTACTACCATACAAGGGAGAAAAGTATTCCAAATGGGTATTTGCCTAGCCAAAGTACTATAGTTACTGATAACAACAAGCTACAGCAAGCTTAGGTAATGACAACCATAGTAGCTATTAGCCTGATATCTTTAATTGTAGAAGAAAATTCAACATTTATGTAATACCACCAAACTTATGCCAGGATCTTGATATGCAATGTTTTTCCCCTTAGTAGACTGGTTTTACCCTGGATGGAGGATGCTAGTTAAGAGAAATGGTAATATGAGAGGTGAAATACACAAGGAGTGAGGCTGGAGAGCATAGGATAATCATCCAAGTTTTGGGTAGCTGCAGGGCACAAGCAGGAAGGACTGGAATAGAAAATCTAGCAATATCAAGGTGAACCAGATAAAAGAGAGCCAGCCAGATAACTTAATGGATTAAAATGCCTGCTTAGGTAGATACAGGGGTTGGAAACACAATTCCCTGCCTGCCATGCCAGCCCTGCCCCAAGGGTATGCTGAGATAGTGATTGAGAATAAGTGTGGTGGTGTGCACCTGTAACCCCAACACTTGGGAAGCTGTAAACAGGAGAATCACTGTGAGTCTGATCTGTGTACTGAGACCCTATAGACCCTGTAGACCCACAGTGCTCTAAAAGAAAGTAAACCAGATAGAGAAGAAGAAACGATGTTTACACAATTGAAAGTATCATAAAATCAGGTGAGATGCTTGATGAAAGAGGGGAAGAGGATGAGTAGGAAAAAAAGAAAAAGAAAAGTTTAGACAGCTAATTTATGAACAAGAGAAAAAGGATGGTAAAGAAGAGAATTAAGGGCCCGGCAGGATGGCTCAGTGGTCTAAAGCCCCTGCTTGGGAAAGCTTGGGTGGCTTCAGGGACCACGGTTCGATCCCCGGCACCACATGCTGCGCCAGCCCTCCCCTTGGGGCGAGCTGAGCCGGCCATAAAAATGAGTGACTAAACAAACAAAGGTTCTGAAACACGGGGGAAAAAAAAAAAAACAATTAAAAGAAAATACAGAAAAAATATGGGAAAGAAGAAAAGAAAAACACCAGGATACAAAAAGAGCCACATAGAGAGAAGAAAATAACAACTAATGTACAGAAAGAAAAAAGGGGAGTAAAATAACAGCACCAAAAATTAAAAAAGAAAAAGCTAACCTAACTGACCATCAAGAAGAAAATCCAATGAACAAGGAAAACTAAACGTGGTGAGATTCTTCTAATGTCTGCAGTTCTGTGGTATGTCCAAATCTGATCCAGAATGCACACTCAGGCCAAGTTTGCAGGTGGAGTTGTGCTGCTTTGGGTCTGGTCTTTGTCTCTGGATTTGGGAAATGGAATCAGTTTTAGTGGCTGGAGTTCTCCCAGGTCATCTAAAAAAAGATGAGGGAAAAAAAAGAAAAGAGTAACAGAGGGCAGCCCTGACCACCCACCTGCATTCCATATGGCTTTGTCCCAAGCACAAGGCTGGTGGCCTAACTCACCACCCGCTGAGTCCTATTGTTAGTACCACTTCAGACTTTTCCATGCCACTAGTCCCACCTGTCCATTGTTTGCACGCTAGCCAGGGCCCCATGTGTCACAGGTGTTCCTTCCACTTTGTGGTCCTTGAATCTCATCAAGGGAGGGAACAGGACCTGATATTGGATTCATTTTCTGCCAGTTGTAGCAGCTCCAAGACAATGGTGGGAAGGGGAGCCTTGAAATATTTAATAAAAACCTATCAAGCACCATCGTGGAGGTATGGGTAGAAACCTTCTATTTTTAAATGACTTATAATTAAATAACACCAACAGTATGTAGCAAATAATTATAATGACAAATGATGAAAGAGTCTTACTATCTCCATTGCTCCTTATGTGTGTGGCATTAATAAACATTTAGGGCTGTCCTTAGTCTTACTCAGGAAATTTGACCATCTACTCTACCTGGAGACACCAGGGGAAAGTCTAATGAAACAATGTTCAATGAGATCCTTGTGGAAAGAAACAGAGAAGCTTCTCCATAAAGATGGAAGTGTCACACAAACTCTCGCAGCATTAATTTGCAGACTAGTAAGCCCATGAAACTTCATAATGAGAGATGGGCAAAAGGGACCTGACCAAATTTCTACAGCTTTCTAACAGTAACATGTGAGATCAAGTTGTCTTGTTGTCTTTCCACAGTGTCACTCCTCTTCATTGGACCTGTTAAAGCTTTTCTGAACACACTGAGCTCACCGAATGCAGTATTGCCTGACCCATTGCTCTATAAAGGGTGCAACGAGTCATCTCTGTTATATGTGATTTCAAAGTGCATCTCTTTGGACAAGCCATTTCTATACAATGACAAACTGCAATCATCATGATCATCAGAATAGAATCACAAGAATAACCAAATACTATTGAAATGAAGATGTACCAATTCAAGCAAGGCTTTAGCTATAGTAATATGCATTTGAGTTGATGCACATTTGCAATTTATGAGAAATATTATGCCTTGTATGATTCCCAGAAGCGGTGACAGACTCCCCCCCACAATCTGGTTTTGTTTGACAGTTCTTGTTCCCTTTTCCTTATCCTCAATTATGGAAGGGAGGGAAACCAACCTACCTGCTGCAGTCTGAGCCTAGGCCAAGGAAGCCAGGACTAACAGCATGATAAACTGTCAGTGGGGATCATTCCAGCCAGCCTACTTCTCACTGGTGGACCAGACTGGACCTTTGTAAAGAAAGTCCTATAGCAGTCTGCACCTCTGTCCCTTCATCACCTTCCTGAGGCCAGCTGCAGACCACCTTGACTTTTCCCATCTTGCTTTCTCTCACTGTGGCTGCTCTGGAAGCTTTGGACCCTGAAAGGAGACAATAGCTGCCACTGGATTTCCTGAAGAAACACTACGGTTAGAAGGAGACCCAAGCCGGGCATGGTAGCACACGCCTCTAATCCCAATACTCAACAGGCTGAGGCAGGAGGATTAGTGCGAGTTCGAGACCAGTCTGCGCTAAAGGCCAGCCTGAACTGCATAGCGAGACCCTGTCTCAAAAAGACCAAAAAAAAAAAAAAAAGAAGAAGGAGACCCAGATGCTTCGGGGGAGTTACCATGGGGCATTGGATTTATCTGTGCTTACTTTAGATACCATGGGGAAAACTGATGATAAGCTGCAACTAACACGCTCCTTGCTCCGCCTTCAAGGGCTGGAGACGCAGCCATGGAAGCGCTGCTTCGTTCTCCTAAATCCACAACAAAGTTTATATTTCTCAGATAAAATGCCTCTCTCTGCCTTCACAGTTATTTGGATTGTTCCTCCATCTTTGCCTACTTTTCACAGCCTTCCAGGTACCAAGATCACTTAGTTATGTGTATTTTTGCTCCATTACTTGCGGAGCTCTTTTTTCTTTTTTTTTTTTTTTGGTTTTTTTTTTGTCTTTTTGAGACAGGGTCTCACTGTGCAGCTCAGGCTGGCTTTGAGCTCACTTTTGTAGCCCAGGCTGGTCTCGAACTCACAACGATCCTCCTGCCTCAGCCTCCCAAGTGCTGGGATTACAGGTGTGAGCCACCACGCCCGGCTTGAGCTCTTTTTTCTTAAAGAGAATAAAAAATAATGAAAATATATTAGAAACAATGCAGATAATAGGATGATAGTAATTCAACACTAGTTGTTATATTGCATGTTGTCTTCAAATTAGTTCCTGATATTACCAGATATAAGCATGCAGACGTAGTCAAAAATAAATTTAAAAATTAAGCATTATTGTTCCTTTCAATAAACCAACAGAAATCAGCAGTACAATTGTCCCAGCTGTCCTTGTATGTACATGAAAATGCCATAGTTATCACTGCCTTTCACATAAATATCAGAGTCAATAAAACTTAGGGAGTGGTTTGGGACAAAAGCTAGCTGGGTAAGATGACCTTCTTCATAACGCCACAGCAAGTGTAGCATCCCAGATCTGTAAAGACCAGGATGTCTCGGCAATGTCAGCTTTACGATTTGCAGGAGGTGGAGGAAGCCATGCCAGCTGTAGCTGAGGTGATGTGGACTAAGGGCAGCTTTACAAGCAGGACAAGTGTGAACATTTTTAATCCTCAGACTAAAAAAGGTTTTTCTCTGTGGTTAATTAATTTTAAGCAGATAAACAGTTCTTATCTCAGCTAATCAATTATGAGACAAAGAACAGGAAATTGGAAGTGGAGAAAACCTACCCAACCTTGTCAACATGGAAAGGTCGCAAGTGAACAAAGGAGCCACCCACAAGTCTTGTGGGAATCCCGAAAGCAGGGGGCGTTGAGTTAAGGAGCGAAGGGGAGGTTCTTAGCAGGTAGCTATTTATTGGAACACACAAGGTTACAGGGTGGTTCTTTACCACCTCTCTTTTCAGAGGAGATCAGCAATCAGGTAAAGCTCAACATTAGCAAACTGAATGAAGGCTGAGGCTGCAACTTCAATGGAGAACACCTAACAAGCAGGCATGAGACCCTGGATTCAATCCCCAGCACTACAAGACAGACAGACAGAATTACATATCAAACTGATGTCAGCAAATGTGCCATGTTCCTCTCAGATGCCCCCATCCCTCTTTCTCTCCCTCTCTTTCCCCCATCTATTTGTGATATATTCAAAAGGAGACCTAGAGACTAGGGAGATAGCTCAGCAGTCCAAGTACCAGCCTGGCAAGCTGAGGGACCCAAGTTGTATCCCCAGGACTGCTTGCCACACTGGCCCTGAAACCATGCATGGTAGTGCATGCCTGTAATCCCAGTGCTGGGGGCGGAGGGGCTGAGACAGAAGGATCACTACAAGTCCGAACTGTGTAGCAAGACCCTGTACCAAATAAATAAAAAAAAAATTTTTAAAAAGAAAAGGCAAAATTTTATGATCTACTTTTACAGCTACTGGAGTCTAAAGTTTTCAGTATAAATAGCAGTGGTAAATTTCCCAGTTCAGGCTTGGTCTTAAACTCACAGCGATCCTTCTGCTTCAGTCACCTGAGTTCTGGAATTACAGGTTTGCACCACCATACCTGGCAATAAATTGCTTTGTTGTTGTTGTTGTTGTTGTTGCTGTTGTTGTTATTGTACCAGGGGTTGATCTCAGGACCTTGTGCTTGCCAGGCAGGAGCTTATGCTGCTGAACTATCTCCCCAGTCCTAAATGGCTTTTCAAAGCTTTTTCCCTTCACCAGAGGGACCCAGCTGTGCCTCCTATAGTTCCATGTCGCCTATCAAAACATAGCTCTGAGCTAGCCGTCCTGATTGATTTTCCACTGATTTGTTAAAGACATCATCAGTTTGGCAGGTAAGAGACTCTCCCTGTAAGAACAAAGTTTGCAGGTCACACTAACCCAAAGATAGCACCAGGAGATACCCAGGCAGCTGATTCCTGGTCTAAACAGGAAGCGTTCTCTCTTGCTTGTCTGACAAAGCTTGTCACAACCTCCATGGAGAGTGAAGCTTTCCTCATTGTCATTCTTCTACCTTGGTGTCCTGGGTCCCTGCCTGCCTCCATGGTCTCAGCTCACTGAAGCTCAATGAAGATGAGGTATATGACTCCTGAGAGCAGAAGAGGCCAAGGAGCTTAGGGAAAGCCTATAAATGTCCAGGCTTGCACCAGGAGCCAGGAAGTATGGGAAGTAAAAGAAAACAGAACTTCCTAGTGCAAGCACGAAGTTTAAAATATGACATCACCTGGAGCAGAGTCCCAAAGGGAAACCGACACCACTGGAGCTCTCCTCCAGACAGAGGTCTGGGGCTTGTCTGGAGTCTGAGGTACTTTTTTCCCATGACATGAGCAGTGAATACACAAAGAAAATGGAAATTAGGCCAAAAAGGGAAGCTTTGAGCTAAAACCTAGTCCTTACACTATGTAGCATTCGAAATGTGCCAGAGCCAGGCCCAACATCTCTAGCCCTGCTCACCCATCCTGGGTATCATCTGAGGAACTTCAGCAGGAGCTTGCTTGGGTTTATGGCGCAGTAGCCAAACTTTCTCTAGCCCTCCTTTTCGTATTTCCTTTCCCCTATCCTTTTCATCACTCTTAGAGGGTCATGGGGCTTCTCCCTGTCCTGTAGTGGGAACTGATTAGCCCAATGCACAGACAAGGTCGGCTGAACTCTACTAAGGAAGACAGTGAAATCCAGATAATCAACACTGTGCTGTCTATATGCCGTCAACACTTACCAGTTAGTGAAGAAGCAAGAGAAGGCCAGGAGCAAGCGTTTCAGCTGCCTGGGTCTCCATGCATAAATAAACCAGGAAGCAAGCAAAACACTAACTTTTATGCTCTACACTAGAAATCTTTCTTTAAAGAGAAAAAAATATTCTTGGAAACTGTACAAAGTAGTAAGTCTAACCTTCTGTTGTCATGAAATCAATAAGGAAATTAAAATCAACATTACTCAAAACTGTGGTGCTTGGACAATGCCTCCTTTTTCATTCTTGCTGTTATTTCTTTTTTTTTTTTTTTTAGTGATCACTGAGTATGAAAGTTCCTGGAGTTGAAGTCATAGCAAAAGAGAGAAAAGATACTGCTTTTGCCTGAGTTTCATGTAGCTGATATCAATCTTTTATTTTATAAACTTTGAGCTGAATATTGTTTTAAATTCAGGCTTTGGTGCATTAAATGTGGCACTGACAAGAACAAAAATAAGTGGGGCTGGGGAAAGATTGACTCGCTGGGACTAGAACCCAGCAGAGTCCACAAAGCCGTCACACTCTGAGGCACATGGACACACAGTGCCTGCCATAGACTGCCATGAATGAGAGGAGACAAAGGGCTTGACTGACCCAGGAAGATCCGGCCTGGGGGGAAGTAGAATTGGCCCAAAACTTAAGAGTCAGATTTGAAGCCGGGTGTGGTGGCGCACGCCTGTAATCCCAGCACTGGGAGGCTGAGGCAGGAGGATCAGTGCGAGTTCAAGACCAGCCTGGGTTACAAAAGTGAGCTCAAGGCCAGCCTGAACCCTGTCTCAAAAAGACAAAAAAAAAAAAAAAAAAGAGTCAGATTTGAGGGAGGTTACAGAGTCCTGCAAAACATCATCTGTAGAAGTCACTTCTCATTTATGAAGTTAAGGCCTAATGCTATCAGGATCCAGCATCAGTATGTTAAAATGCTTTCCAAAGCATTTGTCTTCATGTTCATCACAACCTTGAGAGGAAAAAGAGGTGCAACTGAGTAAAAGGAGCTTTAGCTAAACTAAAACATATGATTAACTAACCAAGACACATACGCTGTGCAGGGCTGTGTATGTCTTTTGGCCTCTACCCATGTGTCCTCTATCCTGTCCCACACTAGCTATCGACAAACAGAACATGATCTATTTAAAGGAAGTATATGAACAAAAGGGGAAATTGTGCTTTTGAGCTTTTCAGGTGGGACCTATGGCCAAACTGGAAAAGTGGGATATAGGCTTGTCCCTAAGGTTGGTAGAAACAACAGTTTGCCCATTCTTTGCTATGGTTTATCCTCAAACGAGTTCAAAACAGATCCTGAAACAAATCACTTTACCTGAATGTCACTAGTGTCAAGGGTGAAAACAAGTCTTTATGTTGCACTGCATCAGGCTTACTGCTCTGCAGGCTATAGAAGATAAGGGAAAAGCCTTATCTTCCACAGTGACCAATAATCTACCCTCTCTTGCTTTCCCAGTCTGATGCTCACCACCCCCTTTGTATCCTACATGCTCCAGTCCAGCCAAAGAGCCTTTCCTCCTGCCCAGGTCCACAGTTTCCTGCCATGTCGCTGCTCAGTGTCTCTTTTTCTGTCCCTGCATCTCTGCAATTCCAAGAAGTACCCCCTGTCTTCTTCTGCCTGACAATGCTCCTCTCGTTTTTGCTTCTATACAGCTCTTCTTTCTCCTCTCTATTCTTTATTTCCCCCCTGTACGATACAAGGGATTGGCCAAGGGCTTTTACACTGGACCACACCCTTGGCCCTCTTTCTTTTTTTATTTTAGAGAAGGTTGCCCAGGCTAGGCTCAAGCTGTAATCTTCCTACCTCAGCCTCTCTGAGGGCTGGGACTGACTGGAATGCAGCCCTCTGATCAGCTTCTGCTCTGTGTTCATTTCTGCTTCATCACTACTGCTGAATTTTCCCACCTCCCCTCTTAAGTAGCACATTCCTTGAACAATTGCTAAAGGAATGTGGAATTTTACAAGACGTGGACTTAGGATTCAAAGCAACTGGATCTGGATTTCTAAGGTACCAGGAGTGTTAAATAGCTCATTAAGTAACACACAATATTTGTTAAATGTTAGGTATTTATTCATTCATTTGATTTCAAGGTCATTTCTATAGTAAAACACTTTGCCAGTTTTTATTCACTTTTGGATGTGGAGAACTTAAAGGCTCCTATATCCATTTGGGGTGGAGAGATTACCTCTTAACATAAGCAGACATTAAAGGTCAAGACTCAAGATTCTGCTTCTTCATTCTGAAACCACCAGATGTCACCAGATAAGCATTGATTTTTTTTTTTTTTTTTTTTTTGCCAGCTCAGCCTGCCCTGCGGGTGGGTCTGGTGCAACATGTGGTGCCGGAGACTGTACCGCAGTCTCTGTGGTTGCCTAAGCTTGCCTAAGCAGGCACTTTAGATGGCTGAGCCGTCAGGTTGGCCCAAGCAGTGATCTTGAAGGTAGAGTATTATTTGTGATCAATAAAATTTCCATTGTGATATATTTTTAAAGGCCCCAGATGAAGAAAACATGCTGAACCAAAAGGATATATTTTTTTACTCCTTGCTTTAAACCCTTATGCAGTTGGCTACTAAAATATATGCATAATCATGGCATGTATTTATTTTTTTCATTTTTTATTAGTTTTAATAAGAACTGACAATGAGATAGTTTCAAAACATTAGTAGGATGGCCATAATAATTAATACAATGTATATTGTTGTCTTCATAGTAGTTGTGCAGAGTACAAGATGCAGACTTGATAACTTTCCTAAACACTATTGATACAAGTATTTCTTCTCAGTGAAATAACAGAAAGTAATTGTATACATAGACCAATATTCCATAATAGTAGTGGGTTATGAGCAGAGCTGGCAATCATGGCACATATTTAAAGCCATGAAATATTTATAATACAGTGCCTGAGAGATGATATATAGTGTATTGATTCTACAGTTCAGTAAATCCTGGATACAAAGACTTAAGTTGATGCCCTCAAATTATCATGTCAGTGCAAACAAATTTTCCTTTAAAAACAGTTCATCTCCAGAATTTGATTTCCATTCTCAAAGATCATGTTCTCTAGATTCATCTTAGATGACATAAATAAATCAAGACTGTAACTCTCTTCATAGTCACTCTGCCTTGTGACAGAATCTCTTCTGAACAAGTAAAACCCTTCCTGCTGCTCCTAGCATTTTCAAGGCATCCCATAAAAGTCTACGTCTAAGTACATATTTGCTAAATGAAATAAAAACTCTCAGCTGGATTCCCCAGGGTTCTGAACAGCTCCCTGCCACTGCTTTGAAGACTGGGAGGAAGAGCTGGCTCCATCCGTGAGCATCCAATCCTGGAAAGCCACAGTACTGGGTAGTGGATGTGAGTTGAAGCAGAACATGCCAGAGGCCTTCCTTTGTCAGCTGCCAGAACTGTTTCTCTAACTTCTATATTTTATTCATGCTCTGCTTTAAAGCACACAGCCTCTGCAGCTTCCCTTGCTTTGAAGATTCCACCCTTGTCTTTTCTGATTGTTTTCCTTCTTCACTTGGTGCAACATGCTCAAAAATACTATTTGAGTGAATATAAAATTGTTTATGAAGCTTTGTTCCTACATGGTAAGTATTACTGCTGAAGATGAAGAGGCAGTGAGTATACATATGGAGCCTTTCTGTGAAATTAGCTAGCAGGAAAGACAGATCTTTGGTTAAGCCATCAGAAACATAAGCTGCACTACATAGTGTAGACCACGAGGAAGTGTATGGAGGAACACAGTCGGGACCTGTGCTGCCAGAAGGTCAGAAGTCCTTTGCTGACAGCATGAGGCCTCGGCTGATTTCTGAATGATGAGTGAGAGGTTGCAGGAGGTGAGAAGAAAGAAAAGCACCAGGCAGAGCAAGTGGCATGTGACAGAGGCTGATGGAAGCGAATCCAGGAGTTACCACTGGCTAGAAGAAGGCTTTAGAGTCACAGCACAGAGTCAGGGAGAGGCTGAGGAGACAGATGTCTGCAGCAAAAGGTCCCCAGCTCTGTGTTCTAGGGGTTCTGAGGGCCATGTAAGTGTGGGAGGGTTTTAAGCAGAGGACTGAGAGTGGAGCACAGTGGGTCAACTCCACCTCAGTGGGCCTGGAGGGAAGCAGCTACTGGACCAGAAGCCAGTAGGGCCCAAATGGCCCGCTCCACCTCTGCAGGCCTGCTGGGATGGAGCCATGGGACAGGCAGCAAGTGGGGCCCAGCAATCTACGTGGATGAGGCTCAGCTGGAAGGAGCTGAACACAGCGACAACACTCAAGCAGATCTGGCTAGGTGAGTTCGAGTTCAGTAGATCTAGACCCCGTGGGCTAAGGTATACTGCTGAGCCCAGCCAAGACCAGACTGAGGCCTGGACCTAAAGTAGCATCCTTGCAGCATAGAGATGGCAGCAGGTAACTGGAGTGAGCTAGTTTGTCTGAAAGACTCAAGGTGCATGAAGGGCAGGTGACCAAACAGAACTCAGGGGATCTAATGTAAATACAAGTTCTCAACTTAAGATCTACTTTCTTACATAGCTATAATATTTGCACTATAGTATAAGTATAAATCCATTAGTTACAAGTGTGTCAATTTCCAAATTTCAATAAGTTATTAGTATTGCTAATTATACTACTATAAATAAGAAACCATACTGGCCTTAATCACATGTTCTCCCTTGGGTAAGAATTTTGGGAGGTGCTTGGGTAATAACCTCACCAAAGCCCTATACTAAAGGATGGAAGACATCACCAAACATAAACCAATATCTCACTCTCAATCAGTAGAGAAGACAAAACCTTGGGACACACACAAAATAAGAATCCCTGACACAAGAGAGATACTTACAAAACAGAATCTTTGCAAAGAGTTTCTGACTACAATGATACAGCTACCTACTGTCACACTTTCACAAAAAGACATCACCAAAATCAAAACAAAGTGCACTCTCTGAAATACAAAATGACGAAAAGTATTTTTAAAAAAAGCAATCTATGGCCTCAAGCCCACCCAGAACAAACCCAAGACACATCAGCATAGAAGAAATTGGAAGTTACACACCTAAATTCTCTGAAATGTTTGCACCTGAAGTAAAGAAACAACTGCAGAGGAGTATAGAGGAAGTCAGATCAGAAATAGTCTCATGAGGAAAAAAAAAAAGAAATGATGACTATAATGAAAGAATTATTAACTATCTCTAAAGAAGACAGTGATTAAAACAAAAAAGGAGAATAGAAAAGCAATGGAAACCTCGAATGAGCAATATAGGACAGAATTAGGATGCATGAAGATTCAAAGAGATATACAAGAAATTAAAAACTCCATTAAAAGTTAGGAAAACCATTTCAATGAAAGTGAAGATAGACTTTCAGAACTTGAAGACACCATTGTAGCTCATGAAAAGGTAAAGAAAGATATTTTAAAGCCAGAAAAATAATAATTCAACAGCTGAAAGATGATGCAAAGATAAACATTAGTCAAATAGGCATCAGTGAGAAAGATGAAACCCGTACAAATGACATAAAAAGAAAATGGGCAGAAGTAATAGCAAAAACCTTCCCAAATATGGGGAAACAATTTGACATTCAGATAACTGAAGCCTATAAAACTCCCAATGATACCAGTTCAATTAAAACTACATGCAGA
>PVJA010018215.1:0-40340 GCA_004027025.1 Myocastor coypus | reverse complement strand
TGGGACCTCAGAGGAAAGGGATGAATGAACTGCAGTGCATCTAAGGAGAGTCACCCAGAGAAAAACATTCTCTCAGGCTTTCACAGAAAGCAAAATGGCCAAGCAATGGCCGTGACTCGTCCCGAAGGCTAACACTAACAACAGTTCTACAAAGTACTGTCTATGGTCTCAAATTTAATCCTGAGGGGATTTGACTCTGGAAGATACAAAAAAAAAAAAAAATGAATGTTTAGTTGTACAGGTCTTGCTTTGACTTGCCCTTGACCACCCAGCAAGAAAAAAAAAAAAATCCTTAATTACAATTCATGGAACACAGAGCTAGATTGGTGAGATGAGCTTTAGGAGGCTTAGATTCAATAGCCTCCAACATCACAAGCTTCACTGCTGGCCCACTGCAATTGCAAAACCTTTGACTGTGTATGTATCTGCTTCCTCTTAGTCCAAAGAGAAGTATATTCTTTCCTTTTTTTTTTTCTTTCTTTCTTTTTTCTATGCAACATCAATAGGGATGTGGGTCATGCCCACACACTGCACTCTATAGAATGATTGTGAGGACAATATGGAATATGTCAACTTTCAAATAAAAGAAGGAGGAAAAGAAAAAAAGTAATGTGGATTTAGAAAGGTTAATGTTTAATTGTTTGATCAATCTTATATACCTATAAGTATTAATCTAAACTAATCTGATGATGAAAATATGTAATATAACCATTGTTAAATTTAAACAATAAAAAAATTGAAAAAAAAAAAAAAAAGAAATAGGGTCTAGTGGAAAGTCAGTAGGTCACTGGAAGCATGACCCTGGAGGAGACAATGGGAGTTCCCTGCTCCTCTTTTCCTCACTCGTTTGCATCCAGGCCATTTGCAAAATCGAAAAGTGATTTCAGTTTTATTTAACTATGCACTGTCCACCATGGGCCCAAAGTAAGAGAGTGAACCAACCAGGGACTGAAATCTTTAAAACTCCAAACCAAAATAACCTTTTTTCTCTATAATTTGACTGCTTAGGGAATATATATATATATATATATATATATATATATATATATATATTATTATTAACAGAAAGCTGATAAACACAGGGCCCCTGAGGAAAATCTTAGCACCAGGAAAATGTACGATATACAATCATGAGCTTATCAGAGTGGCCATTTGTCATTTGCAGAGTACCCGTCATGCACGAGCCACTGTGGGTTGTGCCTTAAAACATATCTTCTATTGTTCACAATAGCTCTTTGGTATCATTTTACAAATAAAGGAAACCAGACAGAAAATAATTTGCTCAAACACAAGCAGCTCCTGAAGTGATTGAAACTCATGCATAAAGCCCATCCAATTGCCACTACATCAGGATATGGTCACAGTTCCTCCTCAAACTTGTTCCATACACAGCTCCGGCACAGGTCTGAAGCCAGTGCCCCAGATACAGAGCCTCAACCTCCACCTCCCTCTCCCAGCTGCCAATTTACCTCCCACAACCAAAGCCTGTTGCATTCCAACTGGCTTTATTTTCAACTACCAATTAGTTGCTCTGTCCTCCCAATATATACAAAATGCTGGAAGATACCACATAAATAATTAGGTTGATGGGGGCAGGGTGGCCAAGGATGTCTCCCAATATCAACAAAGGTAATGCTGTCTCCCAGCTTTCTCTGTGGCAAGTTCTAGCGCAAAGATTCCTGGGAGCTGCTGCATGAGTCACCCTGCTAAATGCTGTTCCAACTAATAGGAAACAGCTTTTCCTTTAAATAAACTTCACTTTCAGAAAAGACTTTAAAGTATATTACAGATAGGTCGTGAAACATTTGGGTACGTGTGAATCCTTCCACAGAGAAAGGAAACCGCCTCATGCACCAGAAAAGCTCGAAGTCTAGGAAAGTCTTAGCCACAGGACCAAGGAGATGTTGGGTAGAAAAGAATGTTTCATTCTCTTTCTGTTTCAAAACCATAACCATTCTCTTGAAGAACTCCTTAACAATAGAAATCTAAACAGGGGTGGGGTGTCAGCTGATATAGTAAACCCAGCAAGTCATCTTCTCTGCTTCCCCACAAGTCACCCTCCAAGGCTGCCTGGACGCATTCTAATGTCTTTTCCTTGTGCTGCTTTCACGTCCTCATTTTTATGGAATAATGCCATAAGTGAAGCTTGCCTCACCACTAACAGTTGCTGTGAAGTATTACTTCAGCTTGAATCTCTCTTATTTCCCCCACAATACCTAACCTGTCAATACCACTGGCCTTTAAAGGAAATTGGTAAATCTAAAGCCACTGCCACTTTTCTTAGCCTTCCAGTGAATCTTTTTCCACTGACTTTTTTTTTTTTTAAAGGGGAGCTAACTCCGGAAGGTATCTCAGTTTATTTTGGCTGAGTAGTTGAGGAATTTTGTCACATTAAACAGTTGTTAGTCTTTTATCCAAAAATAAACTTTTCTGATCTGGTGTAGATCTGATTCTGCCATTTATCAACTAACTTTGTGACACTCAATACCTATGTTGATTGGCGGGATGTAGGGACAAGGAGCAAATGCACAGAGAGAGACTACCACAGCACTGGTCCCCAGGATCTGTTCAGCACTTGATGACTGATGGAAAGGCCATTCTTTCCACTCCAAAGAAACAAGAATGGCTAATGAGAACTGTTTTAAATAGAGATATGTGAAGATATTAAGGGTTATATAAAGTTAATGTTAGGAATAAATATGACAGATTTTTTAAAAAAAATTCACTTAGCATTATCTTATTAATTGTTCAACATTTACTGATTTCTATAATGAGCTGCAGCTATTTTAACAAAATGATTAAAAAAAAGAAAATTCTATTCTTCCTCAGATCATCTTACCTGTGGTTGAGGTCAGGGTACTCTAGGACTGAATGTCAACTGAATCATCATCAGAAGGCAGGTGGGGACCATCCACCTTGACTTCCTAAGAAGACACTCACTGTCTAGTGGAGCTGGCAGTAAGCTTCTGTGATATTCTAATATCCCTGATCCAACATCAAAGAAAATAATCAAAGAAATGAAGAGATCATTCATGGAACAGGAAAAAATATGTCTAATAAGGGGTTAATCTTTAAAACAGATGTAGCAGCATACAATTTGGGAAACCATCTTCAATTAAAGAGTGAACAACATCCTGAGTAGACATTTTCTCAAAGAAGACATACAAATGGCCAATAGATCATCAGCTGCTATTTTAGTTAGCTATTTTGATTTTGTAGTTTTGGAAAATAAGCAGATATTCATAGAAGTGATCTGATGCCAAAGCTACTATATAGAATTTGGAAAAACATAATCTAATGATGTGAAATGACCAAAGGGAAAAACATTCATGTTATTGCTCAATGTTTAAAATTTACTTTAAGGTGTTTGGAAACAAAGTGTCACAGGGTTTTAGAGATTCTGTCTACACTAAGAAATTGAAGTGTAAAGCTATGTGATAATACAAAGTGTTTGGCACACTCCCATAAGAATCTTCTTTATTGCATAACTTAAATGAACACATTTACATGGAGTTGAGGCAGGGCAAAATCTTGACTCAGAAGGGCTGGGGGGATAGCTCAATCAAATAAGTGTTTGCTTGGCAAGCACAAGGTACAGAGTTTAATCCCCGGTACTACAAAAATAAATAAATAAGTAAATAAATAAATAAATAATCTTGACTCATTTGGGTAATTGACACATAGACTGGGTAAAATAAACCCCATCATAAACATTTCTTGCTTTCTTCACCCAAAAATCAAGAAAACTGGGAGTAATTTAAAAAATGAGGGAAAGGCTTTTCATTTTCTATATGATTACACAGAGCTGTCTTTTTACCTCAGTCACCATTAGGGTTGAAAGGCACTTTTTATAATAAGTTGTTCTAACTGATTACTAATAAATATATGTTCTTTAAAAGAGGAAAGGAAAGGTGCTACTGTCCTTTTAGTCCTGAAGTTCTCAGATTTGATCTCTCCTGCCTAAGGTAAATTACTTTGGAACAATTGAGTGCAGTAGACTTCAGCAAAATGCTATTTTTCACTTTCAATAAAAAGCAATTTTACACTTAGTGTTTCTCCAAGACGTCTGAGACTAGGACCTCAGACTTGGCAAACAAATTTAGAATCACCAGTGGAGAGCAGCAGAGCCAAACCTGACCCCTCTAACTGAGTATTTTGTTTAAGATAAAGGTTTCCATCTATAGATAAACTGAATGCTGTAATCGGAGTACTTCTGCTCAGTGGTGAGGTCTACTAGAAACAGAATCTCTGAGGAAAAATGCTGCCAAGTAAACTGACCTCACTAACGTTCTCTCCAGACAGTAATAGCCAGTTGAATAAGACAAGTGGAATAATTCATCCTCTGGATTACAAAGGACAAACGGCAACATGAAATGTGATGCTAAGAGTGTAAAAAGAAGTATACAAAAGTGAGAAATATCCTTCCAAAATAAAAATATGAGTGGAAATTAATAGTTAGAAGATACTCTGGAATGTTTTATTCCACAAACAGAAAGGGTTCGGTCAGCACTCAATGTCAGGTAGCAACTTCACGTCTAGCCACTTGCTAACAAACACACAGGTATAGTAGTAGTTAAAAGCAGTCTGCTGTGAGTTACAACCTGCTGACTTCATCTTGGATTCCCATTTTATGCATTCATGCTCCATCCAGAACACAGCCCCTGGTGTGAGACTCTCGCCCTTGGTCTTCGCAAATGTATCTGGTACTTCTTTTGTGTTAGCCCTTGGCTTAGACTCTGAGGGGGGAAAAAAAGAGAAACTTTCTTCCTCTTCTCTCTGCTTTTTATCTAGTTGCCATGTCCCACCTATATTTCTATACCCATCCCTGGACACACTTGGCTATATTCACTTAGATAACTTCAAAATATATAAATCATAAATTAATAAGCTATAAAAAGAACATGGAAATTTGAAATATGGTGAAAGTTTTTAATGTACCTAAAATATATAGGGAAAAACAACTAAAATGTAAAACATTTGAATAACATAATATACAAACTTGATCTAATGAATCCATATCATATAAAGAATATCATTCTTTTTTGTGTATATGAAGGAATTTTAAATGTATTAGTGAAGCCTATCAAGGAGGCTTTAACAAATGCCAAAGAAATGGCACCATACACAGTGCATTATCCAATCATAATGCAGTAAAATAATCAATACAATTTTTAATTATCATAATTTATGAATAACAACATATTTCTAAATAATACAAAGGTTGAAAAAATTGTGAGAAATATCATGAAAATTTTGAAATCAAGTTATGGCAAATTTTTCAGTATACTGCTGAACTGAAAACTATATGAAAATATATAAACACCTTCAGATTAGAAAGGTAAGTTGTAAATTAGTGATATGCTCAACTCAATACATTATTCTTAAGCACAAAGTAGGCAAAAGTTGAAAAGGGGAAAATATTGTACTACAGAAAAAAAAAAAACAGGAGAGAAAATAGTATCAACAAGATCAAACATTTTCTTTGATGGATAAATCTTTGGCAAGAGAGAATGGAAGAGAGAGAATTTCTAGATAAACAATATTAAAAATTAAAAGATAGGCAATATGTACATATAATGAAGGTTTTAGTCTATGTAGGCAGCTATACCATAATACCTTAGAGGGATTTGTTTTGCTTTTAATAAACAACATATGGCTCACACTTCTAAAGATTGAGAATTCCAAGATCAAGTTGCCAGGAGATTCAATGTCTAGTGAGAATTTGTCTCAGTGTCATAGATAGCCCCTTCTTGCTATATTGTCACATAGCAGCAAGAGTGAACAAACTCTTCTTCCAGTCCTTTCTATGATTATGTCCTAAGTTCTCCATCTTTTGATACTATTGTGTTGGGTGTTAGGTGTCAACACATGAATTTTTGTAGACACAAATACCCAAGCCACAGCTGTGAAAATGTTTTTTTAAATTATATGAAGACATATTGAATAGGTTTGTCAATAAATTAAGATAGCTTAAATATCATGAGAAATGTTCTGGAAAATATTGCAAATATCCAAAATTGACTCAAGAAGCAGCAAAAAATATAAAAGAAACATATATCTATTGAATAAAGTGAATTAAGAGTGCAAAAGGAAAAAGTCTAGGGCCAGGGAGATGGCTCAGTAGAGTAAGCACTTGTCTGACAAGCACAGATTCCTGAGTTCAATCCCAGGTTCTGCAAAACAAATAAAGAAAAAATCGATTAGACTAGATTACATTAGATGATTAGATTAGATTAGATTAGATGCATTTTAGGCATATTTTTCTAGAGTTCTTAATGCCTTTTTATATAAACTATTATAAAAACCAAAGTTCAGGAAAGCTATGTCGTTTTATGAGGTTTGCTAAACCTTAATACCAAAATCAAAAGAAGTATGAGAAAGTGAAATTTTAGGCTCAATGATTTTTAAGAGCATAAATCCTATATGTAATGTCAGCAAGCCAAACAAAAAGAGTAAGGGTGAATTAATGGTTGTAAATATTATGTAAAATATTTACAAATTTACAAAAGATGTCATACATTAAAGAAAAAATATCAATGGATACTGAACATCATATCATCATGCTTTCATAAAATAAATTTTTAGCAAACTAGGAAAATGAAGCCCTGTTTCACCCAAAATTTATTCACAAAAAGTAGACAAAACTTCTTAGTTATAAGCCTTTCTGGTCAATGACAGAAATATCTGTTGTAAATGTAATTATCTACTATGAATGCATAAGGATGCTATTAGTTTTACCATTTTTTAAAATCTTATTAATTTTAATGAGAAAGAAATAGCAATGAAACAGTCTAAAGACAGGTTAGTAGGACAGTTACAATAATTACAAGGGATGCCTATTATTAGCCTCACCATTCAACTTGTAACTGGAGGGCTCTACCAGCTCCTCATGACAAAACCGGAAATAAGAAAAAAGGCGAGGTGTTAAAACTTTCATTAATTGGGGCTGGTGGGATGGCTTAGTGGTCTAAAGCACCTGCTTAGGAAAGCTTAGGTGGCAGCAGGGACCGCGGTTCGATGCCCAGCACCACATGCTGTGCCAGCCCTGCCCCCAGGGCAGGCCGAGCCGGCCATAAAAAATAAATAAATAAATAAATAAATAAATAAATAAATAAAGTTTACACATTAAAAACAAAGAAAAAATCTAAAAAAAAAAAGTCTAAAACTTTCATTAATTATAGATCAGATTATTGTCCACAGAAAATCCAATAGAATTTATAAGATATTGAAATTAACTAAAAGAATTCAATAAGATTTCAAAATATTAAGATGTTAATAATACACAAAAAGCAAGTAGTAAAAAAGTGAATGGAAAATTAAAATGTCTGTTGCATAATAAATGTAGGACCTGGTTTTTCTTTTTTTTTTTTTTTTTTTTTTTTTTTTTTTTTTTTTTTTTTTTTTTTTTGTAATGTCTAATGTTCTTGGGAATAAAGCTAATAAAAGTGCCATAGTACTTAAAGGTTGAAATCATAGACTTTAAACAAGGCTATAAAAGAACTCAGAATTAAATAGGAAAATGTCATATTTATTTGCCAGAAGACTCTGAAAGCCATGAAGATATGGGCTCTTACCAGATTAATCTATAAAGTGAAGGAAATCACAATAAATAGTGAAGCTTGTCATAAAAAATTGACAAGTTGGTCCTGAATTTTTTTTGGAAGGATAAAGGGTCAAAAGTGGCCAGGAAGGTTAAAGAAAATGGAGTTTTCCATCAGATATCAAAGCAAATCTATACCCATAAAAATTAAAATAGCTTGCTGAAGATTGAAAAATCAATTAATAGGAAAGAAAAGACTTTGGAAAGTAAATCTTGACAGAGGAAAACTCAATGACTTTAGGCAGAAAATAGTTTTGTAAATAAGACATAATGTTCCAAAACAATAAAGGAAAAAATTATAAATTCAACTATATTAAAAATAAGTTTCCAGACACAAGTATGATGGCACATGCCTCTAATTCCAGCACTTTATAGAGACTGAAGCTGGAGTATCACCTTGAGTTGGGGGCCAGTCTGGATTACACTGCAAACTGAAGACCAGCTTAAACTACATAGTGAGATTCTGTCTAAAAAAAAAAAAAAAAAAAAAAAAAACAGCTTCTTTTAATTTGAAAAGAATAGCTGGCATGGCAGTGCATGCCTATAATCCCAGCACTTGGGAGGCTGACACAAAAGGATCAGTGTGAATTCGAGACCATCCTGGGCTACAAAAGTGAGCTCAAGACCAGCCTGAACTGCATTCTAAAACCCTGTCTTAAAAAGACAGAAAAAAATGAACAAGAAAAAAAGAAAAAAGAAAGAAAGAATAGGAGCAACACTATGGCGGTAGGCAAGAACAAGCACCTTAGGAAAGGCTGCAAAAAGGGAGCCAAAAAGAAAGTGGTTAGTCCATTTTCTAAAAAAGACTGACATGATGTGAAGGCACCAGCTACATTCAACATAAGAAATATTGGAAAAACACTTGTCACTAGAACTCAAGAAACCAAAATTGCATGTGATGGGCTCAAAGGTTGTGTGTTTGAACTGAGCCACACTGATCTGCAGAATGATGAAGTTGCCTTTAGAAAATGCAAACTAACTACTGAAGATGTCCAGGGCAAAAACTGCCTGACTAACTTCGATAGCACTGATCTCACCTACGATAAAATGTGTTCCATGGTCAAAAAAAGGCAGACCATGATCAAAGCTCATGTTGATGTCAAGACTATCAGTGGTTACTTGTTTCATTTGTTGTATGTTGGCTTTACTAAAAAAAAAAAAAAAAAAAAAAAAAAAAAAAAAAAAAAAAAAAAAAAAAAAAAAAAAAAAAAAAAAAAAAAAAAAAAAAAAAAAAAAAAAAAAAAAAAAAAAAAAAAAAAAAAAAAATGCAACAATCAGATGCAGAAGACCTCTTATGCTCAGAACCAACAGGTCTGTCACATCTGGAAGAAGATAATCAACATCATGACCTGAGAGGTGCAGATAAATGACTTGAAGGAATTGGTCAATAAACTGATTCCAGACAGCATTTGCAAGGACATAGAAAAGGTTTACCAATCTACCTACCCTTTTCATGATGTCTTCCTTAGAAGCCTAAGTTTGAATTGGAAAAATTCATGGAGCTTCATGGTGAAGGTAGTAGCTCTGGAAAGGCTACGGGGAATGAGACTGGAGCTAAAGTTGAACGAGCTGATGGACATGAACCACCAGCCCAAGAGTCTGTTTAAGTTCCAGATTTTTAGAGTTTTATTATTTTATTTTAGGGCAGGGTCTACAGGGTGTTCAGTGTCTCCCTGCTATATCGGAGTCATAGTGATTTGCCTGTTTACAGCCTCCCAGGAGCTGGGAGTACCGGTGTGTGTCACCACATCCAGTCTCAATTGCTGTCCCAGTGCTCTTGGGCCCCTTAGTCTGCTTGTAGGTGTTTTAATTCATTGAGCTATTTGGCCGGCCCTAAGATCCAGATTATTAATAGTGATAAGTGAAGTCCTTTTTGGGATGGGAAAAAAAGAATAGCCAACTATATGATTTAAAGTTAAAAATCAATTTATATCCTACAAGTTATTTGTAGTCACTATCCAAGCATTTTTAGTGAAAAATAACTTTTATCTTCAGAAAAAGACAACTAAAACAATAGAAAATAGACAAATGGTGCTGGCCCTGCCCTCCAGGCACTTTGCTGAGAGCTACTAAAACTGGGCGCTTGGGAGGCTGAAAACAGAAGGATCTGTATGATCAATCTGTGGAGTAAGAACTTGTAGATCTGTACTACATTTTTAAAAAGAGAAGAAAATACACAAATGGCATGAACGGTCAATTCATAAAGGAGTGATTTCACTGGCAGTATACATGTGAAAGATGCCTCATAAGTACAAGGTACAAGGGTAATGTAAATTTAAACAGTAGAATATTATTTCCTACTCAGGAAATAAGTGAAAGATAATACATCTAAGAAAAGTCATAAAGAATATATAAAAATGAAAACTATATTGGTAGAAGCTCAAATTTGTGTTAGAGAGTAAATTGGCGTTGCCAATAAACTGATAATATATATGCCTAACAGTCTGAGGATTTCAAGCCTAGGTACATACCCTAAAGAATCTCTAGCACATATCCAGTCAGAATCCTACACACTAGGGGACTGGGAAGATAGCTCAGTAGAATAAGCACTTGCCTGACAAGCGCAAGGGCCTGAGTTCAATCCCCAGTTCTGAAAAAAAAAAGAATCCTAAACATTGACGATAGTGAAATTATCTTTAGTTTTACAATAACCCATAGGTGAATATTATTGTCCCTATTTTCTAGATGAGCAAGTTAAATGACTGGCCAACTACAGTGGTCACCCTAGAATCTAGACCCATGTCAGACTCACTCTCAACCTTGCTGCACACTGCTTCTACCTCTAAAATAGCAAGTGAAGGCTTTTCATGACCCAGCCTGACAGCTGTTTGCAATATAAAGCCAACAAGTACAAATATCAGGTTCATGTTGAGAATTTGATAATGGTGAAAGGTGATAAAGGACTTGCTTCCTTTCACTTAAAATTAGCCATTTTCTCAACTGCGAGAAAGGAAGACCAGAAGAAATAAAACTGAAGCCATCAATAAAATATCCAGGTAGCATTTCTCTTTTTGATCTCCCAAACCACAAAACAAGAGTGCCTATGCCATACATTCATTTCCTTCCTCAGTCCCAGTGGCATCATTTGCAAATACAATAAAGAAAATGACTCAACTGCATTTTGGGGGAAATATTTTAGCCACCTTTTGTTTGGTTTTCTTTGGTTAGTAGGCTGTTCCAGAAAATTTTGAAGTCTCTAAGCTTAAGAGAGCATAACAGAAGACGTCAATTGTTTTTTTCATACTCCTTCAAAAACCTCACTGATTAAAAAAAAGAAGTCTGAAGAAGCAAGAGGATATGCAGCCAGATTGGCCTAGTAAGAAAGCTAGTAAACTTTCAAGAAAACAAATTGGGAAAATTGAGACAAGCTGCTCTTTTAAGAAGAACAGAGCAAAGTTGTATCATTGATGCCATGTTCACTCTTTGGACTTTATACTTTTACTCAAATTTTAAAGGAAAAAGTGAAAACACCAGAATACTAAAAAGACAGAACAGAAATTCCCATTTAAATGAATACACTTAGTTTTATTATTTGGAAAACCATAATGAGCTCCAGTTTGTTAACTAAATTCTGTCATTTTTTGAAAGAAGAAACTTCTAACATATTTCCAGAAGACAGATTATATTGATATCTACTTATTTTACCTTGGAATTATAAAATTAAAGGAAAACACACTGAAATTCTTGGAAAATCTGTACATCTTACACCAGCAGCCTTCTTGTCCACAGCTTTAATGACACCCACAACAACTATCTGACTTATATCATGAACAGCAAAATGACCCAGAGGTATATAGTCAGAGAAGCTCTCAACATACATGGGCCTGCCTGGAACCATGTCAACAATGGCAGCATCACCAGATTTCAAAAACTTAGCCCAATCTTTCAGCTTCTTACCAGACTGGCTATGAATCTTTTCCTTCAGCTCAGCAAACTTTCAAGCAATGTGAGCTGTTGGCAATCCAGGACAGGGGCATAGTCAGCACTAATCTGGCTGGGGTAGTTCAGGATAATCACATGAGCAGTGAAACCAGCTGCTTCTATTGTTGGGTCATTTTGGCTTTCACCAGAAACATTGCAATGCTGGACATCTTTGACAAACATGTTCTTGATGTTGAAGCCCATATTGTCCGCAGGAAAAGCTGTAGACGTGGTCATTTTATAGAAGCCCACCTCAGAAACAGTTATACACATCACAAGCTGCCAAGCTTTTCATGTCAAACTAATAGCTTCAGAGTATACAAAGTATGACTCCTCTGAATCAATCCATTTCAAAGCAGTGATCAAAACCATTAGACTATTACTAAACACCCTGAGCCCTAAGTGTGCCATGACTCAAGGGGATTGCAATTTGTCTGAAAGAATGCTAAATGCAGAGACATGTACAAATACTCTAAATGATTCTTTATACAAATGCCTTGTTGTCAGAAATAAAACTTTAAATCAAAACTATCTTAGAAAAACACCCAATAGTTAATTTTCTTAAGAAAAGGAAGAACCTCAGCATAATGTATGAAGACACTATTGCTTGATTTAAATATTGTACTAAATGCTTTTTTTGTTTCAAATAGTCACTCTAAAAGCCTAATTCTTACAACTTAAAATTTTAAATATAAGGGCCAGTGAAATATCCCAGTGGACTAAGCACCTGCTTAGACAAGTACAGGGACAAGGATTTGATCCTCGGTACCATATTGTCCCCAACCCCAGCCCTGAGCACACTGACCTGGCCACTGAGACTGGGTGTGGTGGCACATGCCTATAATCCCAGTGCTAGGGAGACTGAAAATAGGAGGACCACTACAAATCCAAGCTGCATAGTGAGTTCCTATACCAAATACACTATTAAAAAATAAATAAATTTAGCAAATTCTGAGATCTGTATGCTCATATAGTTTGTAGTATAAAATCAACAGTTATCAAAATGTATCCATTTCTAAATTGTACTTGATGTTCTCCTTATTGTTAATTGTACTACTTTAACTAGGATGTCATAATTGTTTTTATCAGTTGTTCTTTTTCCTGAAACAATAGTAGGAAGCTCTCAGGTAATAATATAAGTACAGCTCTACACCAAAAGGCTAGGAACTGAGCCAACCAGTTACCGTACTTGCAATTAATTGGGAAGCTAGGATCTTGGAATGGACACAAACCAAGAACATATTTTTCCTAGAGAAGCCTTGATACTAGATATGTAATTATTGACTACAAAACTTTCACAAAGAGCACTAGATACAACAAAATAAAAAAATTTTAAATAAAAAATGACATGATGAGGAAGGAAAATGCAATCTCAAACCTCCAATCCACACAGTACCAGTCCAAAGAGATTGACAGAGAAGAAATTGGAAGTCACAAACATGAAAACTTCTGAAACAATAGCAACTGAAGTAAAGAAATAACTACAGGAGTCTATAGAGGAAATAAGAGCAGAAATAATATCTCACGTTTAAAAAATGACAATGATAGGCTCTCTGTTCCTGTGTACCCGCCTACAGCCATTCTTCTCATGCAGCCAGCGATCCAGATGAGATGGTGAAGGTCAGAGTGAACAGTTTTGGCCATATTGGATGCCTGGTTATCAGGGATGCTTTTAATTCTGGTAGCAAATCATCAAGAAAATTATACACCATATAATGGGATTCAACCCAGGAATTTTGGAATGGGGATTCAACCCAGGAATTTTGGAATGGTTCAACATATGCAAATGTTGCATATTCAAGTGGGATTCAACCCATGAATTTTGGAATGGTTCAACATATGCAAATCAATAAATGTAATACAGCATATCAACAGAGCCAAAAACAAAAATCACATGATCATTTCGATAAATGCAGAAAGGGTTTTAAGTAAGTCCAGCACTCATTCATAATAATAATAATTTAAAAACTACAGAAAAAAAGTTTGGAATAGGTGACCTTTATCTCAATCTGATATAGGCCACCTATGACAAAACAATAACCAATATCACACTAACAAGACAAAAACTGAAAGCTTTCACTCTAAAATCAGGAACAAGACAACGATTTCCATTATTACTACTTTTATTCTGTATAGCTCTGGAAAGATGAGATAGAGCAATTAGACAAGAGAAAGAAATAAAGGAAATAAACAAAGGAAGAAATTAAATTACCTTTCTTTGAAGATAACATGATACTCTACATGGAACCCCTCAAAAAATATCCACAAAAGTACTTGTAGATTTAGTAACAAACGCATTAGTATAATTAGATACAATGTTAACCATGAAAAATTACTACAAAATTACAGTGATAAAGTAAGCATAGTACTGGCAGAAAGCAGACCTGAGGATCAACGGAACAGATTTGAAGAGGCAGACACAAGCACAAGCACACTCAGAACCCTTATCTTTTATACAGGGCCAAACATTTTCACCGGGAGAAAGATAGCCTCTTTAACAAATGGTGCTGGAAAAACTGACTTTCTATATGCTGAAGACTAAAGTTAGACCCATATTTATCAGCATGCACTAAATGATAGGCAAAATGGATCAAAGATCTAAATATTAACACAGAAACACTAAATCTACTGCAAGAGAAAGTAGGTAAAATTGTTGAAGTCAGAGAAATAGAAAGTTTATGAACAAAAAACAAATTGCATGGGAAATACTCCAAAGAATCAACAACTGGGATCTCATCTTATTAAAAAGCTTTGTACTTCAAAAAAAAAAAATCACCAACACAGTAAAAGGAAACCCACAGAGGGAAAAGATGTTAGCCAAAAGCCCCTCAATCAAAGGATTTATATCTAGAACATATAAAGACTATCATTAAGAAAGCAACCAATAAGAATGCTGGAGACTACCAGAATTTGATCTCCCAAGTGCTGTGCTGGCCCTGGCACTGAGGCATGCTAAGAGGATGACTGAGACTGGGGATGTGGTGTGTGTCTATAACCCCAGAGCTTAGGAAACTGAAAAACAGATAGATCACTACAAGTACAATCTGCATAGTGAGACTCTGTAGACCCTGTACTAAAATACATTAAAACAAGGAAGAAGAGGAAGAGAGAGAAGTAGAGGGAGGAGGATGAGGAAGAGAAGAAGAAGAAAAAGAAGGAGAAGGAGAAGAAGAAGAAGAAGGAGAAGGAGAAGAAGAAGAAGAAGAAGAAGAAGAAGAAGAAGAAGAAGAAGAAGAAGAAGAAGAAGAAGAAGAAGAACAACAACAACAACAACAACAACAACAACAACAACAACAACAACAACAGTGGAAAAGCAACACTTTTCACTTTTGGTGCAAGTGTAGACTGGTGCAACCACTGTGGAAATCAGTGCTTAGATTCCTCAAAAAAGAAGGATTAGAGATCTCATTCTACCTAGCTATTCCCCTTCTCTATATTTTCTTAGAAGAACTAAAATAATATCATATGATATATGTACAGCCATGCTTATAGCAGTGCAATTTGTAATATCTAAATCTTGGAAATAACCCAAATGACCATCAACTAAGGAATGGACAAAAAGGATGTGGCATTTTCATACAATGGAGTACAAATGACTCAACTACAAAGAAAATTAAACTCAAGGATTTTATAGGTAAATGGATATAATTAGAGATCATCTCCCTATCTTGTGTAAAAATTGATAGAGTAAATATGATAAGAAATGTACAATAGATATTGTGAATGAGAAAGAAACTGCTAAAATAGAAAGGATAACTGGAATGAGGAAATGGCGAAAAAGAAAGAAAAAGAAAAAAATATATATATATATATGCACAAGGTAGCCAAGAAAAACACGCTATTAATTTCTATTTGTTCATTGAAAGGGACAGTTTCTGCTTATATTGTTTTATCAATTTTGCATGTCTATATCTTGTAATCTAAGCAACTATTCTGAAGATAAAAATATGCAAAAATAACTATTGTCAATTTCCTATTATCTCATTTTGAAATTATGCATTATTGTTTTTACTTTTTTCTCCTTAAAGTACAAAAGTAAATTTAGCAATGTTAGAAAATTGATATACAAAAAGTTTATTGTATTTCTACATTCTAGCAATGAACAGCTGAAAATTGAAATTTTAAAATATTTATAGTGACATAAAAACATGAAATATGTAAGAATAGATGTTATTGAATAGAAGATCTATAAACTAAAAACTATAAACTCCACTGGAAAAGAAAAAAACATTGACATAATTACAGGTGTATATCATATCCACAGACTGGAAGATCTGATATTGATAAGAGGTCAATTCATCCCAAACAGATCTATAAAATCAATATAGTCTCAATCATGTTTCCAATAGCTTTATTTTAGAAACTGAAATAAAAGCTTCAAAATGTATTCATAAATTAAGAAAGAATTACACGTGTGAAATTTTATTAAAATATATAATACTGAATCCAGAAAAGTGAAAATGTATTCCATGTTGTTGAAAAGGAAAAATGAATACAAAAATTTTAATTCTCAAAAACTTAATTTATAAATTAAATTTACTTCAGTGGTTATCCATCAGTGTTTCAATAGTGGACATTATATTGAAGGTCTTCACACTGAACTCTAACCCCCACCATTTTTATTTTTCATTTTAGGACATGGTCTTACTCAAAGAATTTTCCAGGCTAGGATTGAACTTGCAATCCTATTTTAGCCTCCAAGATTACAAGTATTTATCACTAATCTTGACCAAACAGTTTTTTAATTGTGTAAATTCTTTAAAAATTGTGTGTGAAAGGAATATATCTCAAAAAAGTATGAAAATGGTACAGAAAGATTTGTCTTATTGAATATCAGAATATTTTATAAAGTGATATGATTAAATAAGAATAAGTAAACTGATACTAAAACAGAAAAAATAATTCAAAAATCCCATGGGAATTTAAAATATTACAAATAATATGTGTATTTGTTTTGCAACGTTGAGGACTTGAACTCAGAGTCTTTTCACTGAGCCCTCTTTTATTTTTAACCTTCAGTTGGGGTCTCCATAAATTACTAAACTGTCCTAGCTAGATTCAAACTTGCAGTCTGCTTAGACTATAGAAGTGCACCACTACTCCTAACTAAAGATAATGTATACTCCATTGATGAAATTGAATGATGGATTATGTAATATAATTGCTACATATAAAGCAATGTGTAAAAATCCTACATATAAATTGCTATGTATAAAAATCCTAAATGGCCATCTGGAAGAAGATACAGAATGGCCTATTTCGTATAACAAATCAAAATACAACTTTTAGATGGGTTAATCAAAGACTTAAATAAGATAATAAAGAGCACATAAAAGAACTATAGCTTTCACTGCCCAAGAGTGGGAACAACTACTTCTAACTCAAAACTAGAAATATAGAAGTTAAGGCTACCTGCCTTAAGTATGACTATGTAAAAAAATTAAACCTTTTGTATAGCAACAGACATCATACACAAAGAGTATTGACAAAATGTTGAAAAAATATTTAAATGTCTTCCAAACAGACAAGATACAAGTAAACCAATAAAACAATGGGGAAAGACAACTCACAGGTAAGTCAGTGCCCAATAAACAGAAGCAAGGATGTACAAATTCATGAGTCATTAATTATGGATATGTCAATTATAACAACAAAGTGTCACTTTACATTCATAAGATTGACAAAAGTTACAAAAAGGCATAACACCCAACGAGGATGGAATTAATATTCTTTCAGATATTGCTGGTGGGAAAAGGAAGTGACTTAATCCTTGGAGTTAACAACCATTTCTTATCACTAAAACACATACATTTATACCTGCACAGAAATTATATCCCTAGTTATTTCATAATAAAAATATTATTTACAAAGGTACAAGAAACATCCAGGCAGCTTAGCAGACTAAAGCACCTACTTAGGCATAGCGCTGTGGCAAGGATTCAGTCCCCAGAGTGCCATGCCAGTCCCATATTCTGGGCATGCTGAGACTGTAACTAAGACTGGGCATGGTGGCATATGCCTATAATTCCAGCACTTGGGAGGCTGAGAACAGGAGAATCACTATGAGTCTGATCTGTGTAGTGAGACCCTGAAGACCCTGTATTAAATACATTTAAAGAGATATAAAGATACATATAGGAAGATGTAAATAGCAGAGCTATTAATAAAAAAAAAATGAGATAAAAGCAATGCCTGTCAAGAGAAAACTATCTGTTTAAAAATATCCATCATTAAAAATGATAAATTGTATGTCTACCACATGACGTAGAGAGTTTTCAAGTGAGGTATTGTTGAGTGAGGTAAACAAGATGTGCAAAAGCATGTAATATATGAGCTTACTTTCATAAAAAAAAAAAAACACTAAAACAAGCCATGTGTGTATGTATACTATGAGGATGCATATTTACTTACATTAAGTGAAGATAGATAAAAATATAGAGATTACATTTTGTTTTAAGGGCCACTTGGAAGACAACATAGATGAAACAAAAGCAAGGAGTAGGGTAACACAAAAAAGGGAAAAGATAACAATAAAAACAGGCACATAATTTTAAAATTGTACATCGAAATTTTTTAATGTGCTTTTATTGTTTGATGAATTTTGCATGCATTTATCTTGTAATCTGAGCAACTACTTTGAAGATAAAATGCAATGTAATAACTAGTTAATTTCCTATTATTTCATTTTGAAATTATAAATTGTTTGTATTTTTCTCTTTAAAATAAAAAGTAAATTAGAAATTTTAGAAAATTAACATACAAAAAGTCAAATGTATTTCTATATATTAGCAATGAGCAGGTAAAAACTGAAATTTTAAAAATTTTTATTACTTTAATAAGAAATAATGCAACAGTTTCAAAACATGTTAGCAGTACTTTCTCAATGATTGATACAGTGCATATTGTTGTCCTCATAGTAGTTATACAGAGCACAAAATGTAGACATGATAATTTTTCTAATCACTGTTGGTACAAAAAATTTCTTCTCATTGAACTAAGGCAAACAAGTTGTATATGTACTCCAATATTCCATAATCACAGTGGGTTATTGGCAAAACTGGCAATGTCAGAAGCTGCTGATTTAAGCCTTTTACAGGTCAGCATACTAATCTAGCTTTCCATTTTATGCCTCATGTTTAAACTTTTCTGCTGGGTGGTTAAAGACAAGATAAAACAAGACCTGTATAACAGCACATGGAACTTTTACATCTCCCAAAGTCAGTCAAATCTCCTCAGGATTTACTTTGAAACCATATACAGTGCTTTGTAGAACTGTTGTCAGTGTCAGCCATCTGGATGATTCACGGCCATTGCTTGACCAGTTTGCTCTCTGTGAAAGCCTGAGAGAATGTTTTCTCTCTAGGTGACGCTCCTTAGGCACACAATACATCATCAATCCCTTTCCTCTGTATCCCCATAATCTCCTTGAACAGAAAATTTGGGAAGCCACGGAGTTATAGGATATAACAGCACAGGTCCTATTATGTCCTGAGTCCTCCTCACTGACCTTGAAGAGCTAAAGTAAAAATATTGGCAATCCTTGTATCTCTTCTTTTTCTCTTATTTTTGATCTATAAACTTATATTCTTCACCCTCCTGAAGAGAAACTTCATACTATTACTCTATAACTTGAGCCTAACATCACTGTCTTTCTGAATCTAAGAGATCTTAGACTTAATGTAGAATCAGTATTTTCCATCAATCATTGATATTCTAATAAATCTCTATAAGATGTCATAAAACCAGTTACATATTTTTACAAAGAACTTTAGAAATCTAAGCATATACAAAATTGTAGCTGGTCAATCCTACAAAACTTTTGCCAGTCTCTTGCTCTCATCCAATACCCATTTTTGTTTTCTTGTAAACCAATCATTTTCTTGAGAGAGAGTACAACAGCAATTGAAATTAGATTAAAAACAGCACACATCCAAAAGACCAGAATGACAGGCATTCCAAGCACAGTTTCAGCATTACATATTGCTATACTCACTGTGAAAAATACTCTGGACGTATCTAGGATCATTACCCAACCCATCCTGCATAAACAAGTGCGTGGTCTTCTTCCTGCCATGGATCCTATCTCCTCTATTTGAAGTCATTTCATTGTTTAACCCTTCACTCCTTGATTTCATTCAGCTATGTTATGCCTCTCCATTTTTATTTCTTCTTTTGAGTTCTTACACTAGGGAGACCGTACAATATTTACACGTGTAGGTCTGGTTTATTTGACTTGAGAGTATATCTTCAAGATACATCCACTTATATATGAAGTCTTCTAGTTTAATATTCTTTATAGATGAGTAATATTCCATTGTATAAAAATACCACATTTTTTTCAACCATTCTTCAAATGATGGGCATTTTGGTTTTTTCCAAGATTTGGCTATCACAAATTGTGCTGCTATAAACATAGGTGACCAGATATCACTATGATATAATGTTTTCAGTTCTTCTGGGAAAATTCTCAGTAGGGGGAGAGTTAGATTGAATGGGATTTCCAGTTTTTTAAGGAGTCTCCACACTGCTTTCCATAATGGCTGCACCAGTCTGCATTTCCACCAGCCTCTACAAAACTTGCTGTTGTTTGATTTCTTTATGATAGCCACTCTTTCTGGGGTGAGATGGTATCTAAGTGTTGTTTCAATTTACATTTAATGAATGGCTAGTGAAGATGACCATTTCTTCATGCACTTATAGGCTTTTTGAATTTCTTTCTCTGAGAAGTGTGTGTTCATCAAACATGCCCATTTCTGGATTGGGTCTTTGAATTTTGGGCCCGATTTTTTTGTCGTTTTGTTGTTCTTTATAAATTCTAGATAGAATACCTTTGTCTGAATACTTAGTTAAGTTTTTTTCAAAATTAGTGGGTTGTCTTTTCACTCTTTTGGTAATTTCTTTTGTTGTGCAAAAACTTCTCAGCCAGAGGAGATCCCAGTTGTTAAATCTTTCAAGAGTCAAATGTGCACTTTGATTTTTCTCAGTGATATCTCTGCCTACCCTGATGTCTTCAACATCATTTCCTCCCACTTTATCTTCCAGGAGATTCAATCTTTCTCTTTTAATATTTAGATTTTTACTCCCTTTTGACTTTAGTTTAGTGCGTGGTGATAGATCTGGTTCAAGTTTTAGTTTTCGACATGTAGAGAGCCAGTTTTTCAAGCACCATTTGTTAAAGAGGCTATCTTTCTACCACTAAACGTGTTTGGCTGCTTTGTCAAAGATAAGGAGCATCTATGTTCATGACAGAAATTGGCCTGTGGTTCTCTTTTTCAGTTGCATCTCTCTGGTTTTCATATCAGTGTAATACTTGCCTCTAGGAATGATTTTGGGAGGATTGCTTCCCTTTCAATTTCACTGAAGAGTTTGAGGAGTATTAGGATTATGTCTTCTGTAAATTTCTTGTAGAATTCAGTGGTGAATCCATCAGGTCCTGGACTTTTCTTTGTCGATAAACTTTTTATAACATTTTGTGTTGCACTGGCTGTTATTGCATTATTGAGAGTTGTTATATCTTCTTGATTCAGTTTTTGTAGTAATCTCTCCATTTCATCTATGTTCAATTCTGTGAGGTAAAGATTCTCAAAGTAGCTATTAATGATCCTCTGAATATCTGCTGGGTCTATAGTAATTTCACCCTTTTCATTTCTTATTGCTTAAATTTGAGTCCTTCCTATCCTCTTTTTGATGAGGTTGGCTAGTGGCTTATCAGTTTTATTCAGTCTTTCAAAGAACCAGCTTTTTGATTCATTAATTCTTTGTATTATTTTCTTTGTCTCCATTGAATTAATTTCTGCTCTAATCTTATAAATTTTTCTCATCTTCGGACTTTTGATTTTGTTTGCTCTTCCTTTTCTAGCCGATTTAGGAGCTATGTAAGAATATTTATTTGTTCCCATTCTGTTTTCTTTGTGTGTGAGTTCAGATGCATAAATTTCCCTCTAAGAACTGTTCTCATTGTATTCCATAAATTCCAGTAGGTTGTGTTTGAATTTTCATTAAATTGTAGATATTGTTTAATTTCTTGTTTAATTTCATCTGTAACCCACTGGTTGCACAGAAGGTTGTTGTTTAATTTCCGTGTATTTCTGGGGGTTTTGAGATTTCCTTTGTCTTTTATTTCCAGTTTCATTGCACTGTGGTCAGATAACCTGCATGGGATAATTCCTGTTTTTCTGCATATACTTAAGCATGACTTATGGACTAATATGTGTTCTATTTTAGAAAATGTCCCATGTGCAGCTGAAAAAAAATGTATATTCAGAAGTGATCGGGTGGAACACTCTGTATGTCAACCAAGTACAGTTGTTCCAAGTTTTGCTTTAGTTCTGCTACTTCTTTGTTCATTTTTTGCCTGTTTGACATATCTTTTGGGGATAAAGTGATGTTATGATCTTCTGTTAAGATTGTACTATTGGATAGTAGATTTTTCATGGCCATTAAGATTTGTCTTATATAACTTGGTGCCCATGTTGTGTGCATACATATTTATGAGTGTTACCTCTTTGTCTTGAAATTTTCCCCTAATCAGTATGTAGTTGCCTTTTTTATTTCATTTGACCAATTTGGATAGAATTTTAGACTGTCTGCAAGCAGGATTGCTACCCCTGCTTTTTTGAGGTGCTGGAGCATGTGGTATTGTTTTCGATCCTTTAACTTTGGGTCTATGAGTTTCTTTATTATTTAAGTGTGCTTCTTCTATGCAACACATATTTGGATTTTGCTTCTTTATCCACTCTGTCAGTCTAGTTCTTTTTATTGGAGAGTTAAGTTCACTTATTCTGATGGTTATCTTTGAAATGTATTGACTCATGGTTGAAATGTCTTTTATTTACTAGTGTTTACCCCTTTTCCTCCTGTGTTTAATTGGTTACCCTATTTGGTTGGTTCTTTTCTCAATTGTGGAGTTTGGATCATTTTGGTCCCTCTCTAAAATATTTTTTAGTATTCTATGTAGGACTGGCTTTGACATCATGAAATTCTTTAGTTGTTTCTTGTCGTGGAAGTATTTCACTTATCCCTAATACTTGAAAGACCATTTTGCATGGTATAGTTCTCTTAGTTGTCATAGACAACTTGAAGCACTCTCCTTCATGCTTTTCTTGACTTCATTGTTTGTGCAGAGAAGTCTGCCATTATTCTGATGGGTTTTTCTTTAAATATGACCTGTTTATTTTCTTTTAGTATACTATTCTTCTTCTGGATTTCTGGGACCTCTACTATTATATGCCATGGGTGTGTTTTTAGTTGCTTTGACATTATTTGGAGTTCTGTATGCTTGAGTTACCTGAATGTCAGGTTGTTTTCTCATATTTGGGAAGTTTTCTAATATTACTTCTGCCCATATTCTTTTATATCATTTGTATTGACTCCTTCTGTCTTGTTGATGCTTATTAATCTCACGTTGTTCATCTTTGCATCATCTTGCAGATGCTGAATTATTTTTTCCTGCATCCTAGTTGTTTTTAAGAGACACTTCTTACTTTTTCTCTAGCTGTGACTGTTTCTTCAAGGTCTGAAACTCTATCTTCACTTCCATTCATACAGTGTACCAGCTTGTGATTTAGATTTTATTTTCTAGTGTATCCCTTTGAAACTGTTTCATGAAATCTTTTCTTTCCTATATTCCTCATTTAAGGATTCCAACATTTTTCTATTCTCCTCTAATTTTTTATCAGTGTCTTCTTTAGAGATATTTATTAAGTCTTTCATTATAGTTATCCTTTCTTTTTTTCACTTAGGGATTATTTCTTTTCAGATTTCCTTTCTACCTTTGTGCAGCTGTTCCTTTATTTCAGACACTGTTAATTTAGTGATGTCTCTTTTTATTTCAGAAGTTATTTCTGATCTGATTTTCTCTATACTTTTCTTCAGTTGGTGCTTCTTTCACACTCTATTAATTCAGAGATTTCTCTTTTTTTCCTACTTCAGAGCTTATTTCTTATCTGAGTTCCTGTATACGTTTCTGTGTTTGTTTACTTCGGATGCTATTAATTCCGAGATTTCGGCTGCATGGTTCCCATTTTCTTCTATGGTAGTGTCTCCTGTATTTGTTCTGGGTGGGCTTGGGACGTGATGTTGCATCTTGTTCCTTCTGCTTGTCATTTTGCTCAGCAGTGACCTCTGATTTTGGTGTAGAACATTGGTGAAATTATACCATTAGTGCCTACTGAAATTCGGGTCTGGATCTACCAATTTTGATCTTGTCCAAATGTGCCTGGCTGGGTCTAGTTGCTGTGCGCAGCTTCTACTTGCTGTAGCTTTTGGACAAAAGCTCACTGTGCTCCTCTGGCAAGATGCTCAGCTCTTGAGTTAGTAGGGTCTGAATTCCATCTCTCTGCAGGGAATTTTGCTGTAGGATTCCACCGCAGATGCCAGAGCTGGGTTCTGCGTGAGCAAGAAATTTCCAGTGGTGCGAGGGTGCAGGCCAAGTGGACCTACCTACATGCCCGCCAATAGGGACTGTCTGAAATTTTAAAATATTTAAATATGGATGTGGACATCATTTTTATATGAATGTTAATACCATTTTAAAATATATTCTAATATATATTAAATTTAAAATATTTTTTAAATGTGAAAGTAGAAGATAGAAAACTAATTGACTTCCCTAGTTATTAAAATATTCCAAGATAAAATAATATTATTTTTATTTTTAAGATTAGAGAAGAGTTAAAACATTGGCAATACCCCTAGTTGTATAGATTGGAGAATTAAACATGTTCAATGTTTTGTGACTGTAAGTTTTAAGAAACTTGCTGGAAGATAGCTTGGCAGTATTCAAAAAAGCACTTTGCATTACCAAAGTGCAATCAAACTGCAATGGACATAAAGATTAAAAATTGACAGTAATATCAAATATTATGAAAAATTTAAATAAATGAAACAACATATGTGATTGTATACTATATACTTGTACTCACTAAATATCCTAAATTTGAAGCACTGATTAATTAAATGATAGGCTAAGGAGCCGGGCACGGTGGTGCACGCCTGTAATCCTAGCACTCGGGAGGCTGAGGCAGGAGGATCAGTGTGAGTTCGAGACCAGCCTGGGCTACAAAAATGAGCTCAAGGCCAGCCTGAGCTGCAAAATGAGACCCTGTCTCAAAAAAGACCAAATAAATAAATAAATAAATAAAATGATAGGCTATTTCAGTAGAACAGAAAAAAAAATGGAAGAAGCATTTAATAAATGCAATAGATTTTGAGAAAGGAAAATAAACTGCTTAAAAGGAAAGAACAACTGGTATAGCGAATGAAGAGAAGGAAGGGAAAAGAATATATACATTATATATGTATATATATATATATATATGTGTGTGTGTGTGTGTGTGTGTGTGTGTGTGTGTGTGTGTGTGTGTGTAAATACAAGATAGCCAACATAATATTACTAATTGCTTTTAGTCCATTTAAAAGATCAGTTTGTTCTTATGTTGATTGATTAATTTTGTATCCCGATATTTTGTAATCTGAGCAACTTTGAAGACAGCATGCAATACACTAACCATTGTAAATTTGTTATTATCTTGTTTTGAAGCTCTATTATTTTTCATTTCACTTACTTTAAAATAAAAATATCTATGTTTTCTAATTTTCCCATGAACGTGTATTTTTGCATCACATCTAAATTTTTCAAAGCATAACAGAGTAGATGAGTATTGATATACAATATAAGAATCCCAACTCCCCACTTAATAGCAATGTGATATTATGCACTTTATTGTGTAAAGCATATTTTTAGTTTGTTGATTGATTACTTTCAAAGAACCAAAATAACCCATCTCCTGGTCCTTTCAAATCCATAGGTGTTACTATACATGAATCTACATGAATTTTGAGGAAGAGTACATGATGCTATTAATTCACATTAATATTGTCTCCATGTTACTATACTATCAAAAGACTGGAACAGACAGAGAAACTTGTGTGGTTAGTTTCAAGATTACATGACTTGAAAGAACAAGTGTTGGGGGAAAACTGCGTCTACATATTTGCTAGGAAATCATTTTCAGTTTTCTTTTCTAATCATGGAGTTGATGATACATTAATACGACTCTTACCTCTACTCTCTAAGAACAGCCAAGCAACCAGATTCATGAAATCCACATTCAGGAACAGTGAAGTCATAATTAAGTGTCCAAAACATTTTAGATATGAAAATAAATGGGTTACATAACCTATATTCTCAACAATGTTCCCCAAGTCCACTACGTACTTCATGAAACTTTTCCAATGACTACTGAGCAAATCCAAATTCATCTGTCATGACCTTTGGACAAATTCCAACAAAATAAAACATGTACTTGATGGGGATGTTTAGGAATATAATTACTGTGTGCTTAAGATTACTTTGAAGATGAGTGGAAGAATTTATTTCACAGATGGAAGGAGAAAATGACATTCAGTTCTAAAACTAAAGGACTAGTGACAATGAACAAGAGGGACTGCTTCTTCCACTTGCCTTGGGAGGAGGACAGTGAAGTATTTCAATAAGCATCCGCGTCACCCACTAACATGGTACTACCACTTATCTTTGGATAAATGATTTTATGGCTTCTTCTACTGCTGACAGCAATTATGCAGGATGCATTCAAGGTGGAGTTAAATGACAATGACCATTTATTTTATATTTGACTTCAATTGTTTTGTTAATTTCCGGGCATCATCGGCATTTTCTGTGGACAAAGTTCTAGGACAAATATGAATTTCAGTGAGTCAGTGCTACCTGTGTGGTAGCTTCCTCTGTCTTCACAACCCAAACTGGAGGGGCTTTCTCTACTTACTGTACACCCATACTCTTGGACTTCACCTTTGTTTGTATGCAAGAAGAAATGAACAAAGCTGTAAGTGAGCCTGATTTTGTACTATTTATAAAAATATCACACAACACATAATAGAAGTAGCAACACAATTAATTTCTGATGGAATAAGAAGTCCATGGCAGTAGTTTCTGAGAGTTTATGAGACTTGTCTTAGTTCATAGACCAGTCTGTGTCCCAACTTACAGATCCATATTTATTTGACACCAAAACCTGCCTTCTGAAGCATTAGGATATCAGTTTCTAAATAGAACGATTTTTTGTAAACTTTTAAAGTTCTTGTATCACAAAAAAGAACCACAGAGCTAGAAAATTATGCTGTCGACTGGACAGTAAAAAGTTGTGGACAATGCTCCCAGTAACCCAAACTACCACAGCTTATCAGCTGGTTCATTTTCCTCAAGCCTCACAGCATGTAAGCAGATGTGCTCCAATCAAAGCTTCTTTCTCAGCCAGGAATAAAAGACATGCATGCCTTTGTGCTTATATTGTTACAGATGGGTACCCCTGAATGATTCCACTGCAGGCTAAAACTAACCTTTGGTATAGCTCTTAGTGAACTTACTTACCAGTTAAATTGCTCACAAATTAAATTTCTGTGTATAGGCCTGAGAATCCAACAGCAGGGTTTCTATGGGAGAAATTCTGTTCTCTGTGGGAGATTCAAGGAGTTACTTCCTGAAGTTCCTGTTTTACTTACTATCTCAAAGCAGGCACTTGGGATCCCAGCCAGCAGCCCTACAGCACCCTGAAATGTAAACTCTGGACTTCATTTTGCATTGTTAGGCTTTCAGCAGTGAGTAGGAAAAGGCTCCACTGTCTTATGCCCTTCTCTTGAAAAGGATTAACCTAGGGATTATTAAGCACTGCATGCAAATGGATCTACAAACACTTTGCTCTGATTCAGAGGTTTCCCTCCTGCCACCCCTGATCTTCACAATTTAGGTTTATTGGTCTGCTTTTATTTATCTCTTGGCTTTCCTGAACCACCAGTGTTATCCGTGGCACTGTTGAAAAGCTACCTCATGTCTCCAGAGCTTCTCCATTGTATCTGCTGTATCTGAAACAGGTGAAAGAGACAAGCCCAAGAAAACGAGGACCTGAGGTAACCAGAAGCCTATAGGCAAACCTTTGCAGACAGACCCGCTTCCAAACTGGGCTCCCAAGACTGTTCATATTCCCTGGCAGAATTGCCCCTGAGAATGAAAGGGTGCTGGCCAGGATCAGGGGTTTTAAAACAACTGTTTCCTGGGAACTGTACCCTATATTCCTGAGAGGTTAGAAAGACTTAGCAAGTTCCCTAAGTTGTCATCCACTGAAAGGTAGCCAGACAGACACAATTTCTTCTTCCAGCAGACTCACAGAATCATAACATGCTTAAATAGAAATTTACAGTCTTTAAAACACTCCCTTTGTGCATTGATCATGGAATCACACAAAGTGAGGGAAAAATGCTCAGAATTCCCATTTTACAGAACCTAAAGTGATACTGGCCACAGAGGATGTAGTGACATAGAGATAACACTGAAAACCAGTTGGTGTCCCTAGAAGTGGTGAGTTATAGACAGAGCCCAGGGAGGGCTGCCTTCTGTTGCTTGGGAGTCTCGGAAAGCTGGAGCTCAAGGTTGTGGATGGTGGCTCATTCCGTGGGTGCCCTGTTCTTTGTTTATCTGCTACGTGACACCAATGGTTGCCTCCTCCCCTGCTTAAAGTATTATTTGTTAGCATTTGCGTGAGCTATATGTCTATTAGTATTTGCATGAGCTACATGTCTGGAATATGCTGTGTCTATTAAAGTAGTGACATATACTCCTTAGCCATTTTTTAAATTCTAAATAAAAAGAAGAGCCTTCTGAGGCTCTGGGCTCATTGGAAGAGAAATCTCAGTGAGTCTTCTGAAGCTACATTCATCGGGTCTTCTTGTCGTTTCTTTCAGCACCAGACGAAAATCATACAACAGAGGATACCCTGAATAAGTATTTGTTGAAGAAATTACAGTATTGAGTGAAAAGGAAGAGAGTCAAAGAAAATAGCCATTGGCAAGAGGAATTTCAGATCAGTTTTAGAAAGTTCAGAAGGGAACTCAGCTCCAACAACTCACGGCTCCTTGGCCTCCAACCGTGTCTGAGACTGTACAAGGCTATGAAATCCAACCTCCTCAATGGCTGAAACAAGTTTAAAATATAAATGGCAGCTAATCCAACAGTTATTTGTAACAACTCTAATTTTATGTTCCTCTTTGCTTTGTGTTCTTGAGTATTTCCCTTACTTTCTCAACAGATCAAGTATGTACCTTAAAAATGCATTAGTCATTATTAGGTATTCTTCATCTTTTTTCGTACATGGAGATTTAAGTCTCAAGATGGCTTATATAATAAGTTATACTTACATTTATATTGTAGGATAAATATAAAATTTTATTCCAGAGACTCTTAGGCAACAAGGACAGGCAAGTGCAAATAAATAAATAAATGCTTTGATGAACTATTGAATAGATCCAAATGCTTTTAGTAGGAGGGTTTCAGGTTACCTGGTTTGCCTTAGTACTAGAAATGAAAGTGCATTTTTTAATATATATTTCAGCAATGGAGGAATTGTACTCCATGTGTTTATTCTAATTTTATCTTCCTATGGTCCCCCACATGTTTTAAAAAAAAATCCCATGAGTACGTGTTCTGACCTGCCTCTGGCTCCATGAAAATTCTTTCCTTCCAATTTGCTATCCTCTTCAGTGAACACTCCCTTTCTTTCCCACACTAAATCTCACTCGCATTCATTTCCTCTTTCTTTCTACTGTATTCCAAAGATCCTTCATCTCTTGTCCTCAAACTTAGGGAACCAGTTGCCCAGCTAGTCCAAGTCCAAACCAGCCTTCTCTCAAAAATATGTCATTATAGCTGAGTGTACAGTCTCAAGTAGATTAAATCTCATATGCTTGCAAAGTACTTTCACATAGCATTATCTCATTTCAGTCTCCTTAAAGGATCAGGAACATAAGCACTACTGTTCTCATTCTAGAGGAAGAAAAAAAGTCCCCCCAAATTTAACTCATTTACTTAAAGCTAGAAAGTGGTAGAACTGGCTTCAATTCCAACTCTCCTAAATGAGCATCAAGTTATCCTGGGACCACAGCAATCAGCCTCAGGACTGGCTTCCAAGAACTTTGTTTCTTGCATGTTCAAAATGTAATTAGGGTATCAAAGGGAAGCTTATTCTTCCCCGGACATGCAAAAAATGATTTTATTGATAAGATTCTAGTACTTTGTGTATGCTTTAAACTTTGCCAAAACCTACCCAAATCATTTATAAAGAGCTCGCTTATCTCAGAGACTTTTGTTATGTCTAGACAAGAAAAATAGATATTTTCTGGGCTTTGAGTGCAAATCTAGTGGGATCAAAAACACAAGTATTATTGTCTCCAAATTTATCCATTTTCCTACAAAGGGCTCAAATACATCCTTCTTTATGATATGGTAGTATTCCATTGTGTGTATATATAATACATTTTTTATCAATTCATCTGTTGTGGGCATGTAGGCTGCTTCAATGATGTAATTATTGTGAATTGTGCTGCTACAAATATGAGTATGTATGTATTTCTATAATATGGCCTTACCTCATTCAGGAAGATACCCATAATGGATATAGCTATGTCAAATGGAATTTCTATTTTAGTTTTTTGAGGGATCTCCATACTCATTTCCATAGTGATTGGTGCTTTGGAGCTTGTTGAAAATGAAAATATTGCTTTTTCAAGGGTAACTGATAAAAGAACTTTTTTATATATTGATTTTTTGTGTATAAAATTTTAAATAAGTTTTAAAATAAAGAGATTTTTTTTGTGTGGTGTAAAAATCCTTACTTAACATCCAAGTCTTTTTCTGTAATAAAATTTATTTTTCAAACCATGGCTAGAATTCAAGATAAGGGACCAATGAGATAGCGTAGCCTACTAAGCACTGCTTTGATGCTTGGTGCCTTACACCGCATTGGCCCCACCTCTGGGTACAGTGATCTGGCCTCTGAGAACAGGCATGTAACCCCAGTGCTGAGGAGGCTGAAAACATGAGAATATGAGTCTGAGCTGCAGAGTGAGACCCTGTAGCAAATACATTTTTAAAAATTCAAGATAACAAAACAGGGTACTATGTAGTATCCGCTTACTTACAGAGAGTTAATTCCCTTTACACTTGTGGAAGTTATAAATACTTTAAACAAAATTTAAAAGCTTGAATTCTTGTTTTACCTTTTTAAAAGTATCTTAAGAACTACAATAATTTAAGGATTAAACAGAAGAAATGACACCTTTTTGCAACTTACAGTGTACAGTATTTCCCTCAAGGAGTGTTGTGTGGCTTTATTCTTTTGCAAACTTTTTTTTTAAATGCTAACTTGTATCTGTTTATTTTTTGCTAGCCTTTGGGATAGAACTTACTTATATGTTTACCATTAAATATTTGTTGTTTTGTTTTGTTTTGTTTTAGAAGGGGGCTGTTTTTAGTTTTTGTTTTTGTTTTTGTTTTTGTTTTTTCTGCCATAACTTTGACTAATGGGGAGATCATTGAAGCAGATCCTAAGGCTAAAATCCTACGTAGATGCCTCTGTTCTACAGGATGACTCCAAAACACATGATTTTTCACTAGCCATTCAAAAACCTATAGTCAGGCTGAGAAGATAACTCAGCAAGGACCAAGTTCAATCCCTGGTACCACATGCTGTGTGGTCCTGCACCAAGCCAGCCACTGAAACTGGGTGTGGTGCCGCACAGCTGTACTCCCAGCTCTGTGGAAGCTGAGACAAGAGGGTCACTGTGAGTCTGAGCTACATAGCAAGACCCTGCGCCAAATAAATAAATAAAACTTGTAGTCGCAGCCAACAAGTGTAGATATTTTATCTGGAATGTTTCCATTCCAAAAACAAATTAGACTTTTCAGAGATCAACATCATAGGACTACGTGAACTCTACATTCTGAAGTACTATTGTTCAAAATGTGTTCTGGGAAACAACAGATCCAAGAGATGATGGCGTAAATCAAATTGCAAAGATGTGTTTTCTGAGAATAAAAATAGTAATCATAAGAGTTAGCAGAGCCTCAGACCATAGAAACACTATTATTTACAACTAAAATAAGAGTGATACAAGTGGCTATGCTCAATTCAGTTGTCCAAAGAAAGACCATGCTGATATCAACACATAACGAGGAGAAATTGCACACAGCCCTTCACACAGAGAAAACAGCTGGCCTGTGATCGCTTATCTTTTAGCTGCAAAAGGCACAACCTTCCCCTGGGAGCAAAACTCCTCCTACAAATAGACCTAGCGCATGATCCCTTCCTCAATAGCATTTAATATTTCACACTAATCGTCTTCCTTTCTTCACTCATTTGTTCATCTTTCCCACCTATAGTGTAAGCTCCCAGGGAGGTCATGTCATTTCCAGCTGACTCAGCCACAAGCTTGACAAATACACATAAGTAGTTGTAATTAAGTGTGTGGATAATGTAACCAGATTGAGACCAGTTTTTACAAGTGATTTCAGAGTTTACTAGGACTCATCAGAAACATGGATTTTCAGAAGTACCTAGAAAAATAGCTCATGCAAGTTCTCAGGAACATAGCTTGACTCTATCAGCTTTCCTGTACAATTTCTTTTCAAGCCCACCCAGCTTGTTTTCATAAGGTCACCAGCTTTATCTCTCTAGGTCTCCTAGAATGATTCAAAGTTAGGCCCCACTCTGGGTCATAAGGATGCAATTGATTTTTCCAGACAAATATTACATCTGCATCTCTTTTTAGTTTAAAGAAATCTTGATGGTAGAGATTTGCTTAGCCAGATGAGGAATGAGCAGCTAGCTCTCCCCCTGAGCTTTACCCTCAGTGTAGGAGCAGTCCACATGAGCCTCAGTTTAAGAGGACAAAGCAGCCCTCAACAGCTCCAGCATGAGAGAGGAGAAATTCGTTCACACTAAAGGAAAACAGTGCTCCTCACAGAATGGCAGACCTGTCCTGGTGGAACAGATTTCTTATCCAAAGTAGAAATTTCACTTGATACTCAGAGCTTACCTTGGAATAATTTGTTTGAGTATAAAGGAACTCAGTGCAAATGCCAAAGTTCTAATCTGGCAATGAGAATAAAAGAGTAATTATAACAGCCAACAGTTGCACGTGGTATATACTAAACATTTACTCTGTTATGCACTGTTCATGCCTGGTTATTGGGGTTAACTCCCTCAAACGTCTTGTGCTGTAGATTCTGCTATTACTCCTAGTTTACAAAAGAGAAAAGAAAGGTACAGTACCTGTTAGATCAAACAATAAAAATCCAAGGTAGCAATCACAAAACACTACAGACCCCTTTCTGTCATCCCATATATCCAAAGGCAATGTTCAATTGTATTAGTTACTTTTTAATCGTTGCCGAGACAAATACCCGACACTCAAAATGAAGGAAGGAAAGGTTTATTTAGCTCACAGTTCGTAGAGGTTTCAGTCCATATTCGGCTGGCCCAAGGCTGAGTGGAGCAGGGCGGAGAGCATCCAGTTCATGGTGGCGGAACAGCAACAAAATGGCGGCAGAGGTAGCCAACCAATACAGCAGCAGAGCAACAGCAACAGCCAGAGCTCCAGTCTATCTCTCTGTCTCTCTTTTTATTACATTCAGGCTCTCCGCCTTAGCTCCCACCCTAGGCTACACCCATAATCCCAGAAGTACTTCCACCCATAATCCCATCAGTACTAAAACCCATAATCCCAGGGATCATGGATCAAGTCTCAAACTCTAGAAGTCCCCGCCCAGTTACTCCATGAGGCTTTGGGGGGACAACTAGACATAAACCATAACATCAATGTAACAAAAGAGAAGGCGGGACTAGTGCCTGAGCAATGCATTTTCCTTTCCAAGCCACCTGGCAGCCATCTGAGAAAGACCTCATGGGGCTGGTTCAGCTCATCTCAGAGGCACATACCATAGGTCTGAATAGGCTCCTACAACTGCACTACGAACTCCAGACTTTAATCCATTACTTAATGCATTACTCAGATCCCGGTACTGGGGAAGGAATGGCAGAAACTCAAGCTCATTTATGCATGGATGAAAGTAATAATAATCTTGAGAACACCTATACCTGTGAAGAAAAAGTCATAATTTGGAAACATCTGACTGTCTAAATGTTTCATAATTTGTCATGTAAGATTCATGTAGTGGATCTTATTTTAAACCACATAGTATCCTCATGCTAGTGATCAAACTTTAAATTATGATCCTCTAATTAGAGTAACCTCCAATCAAAAATGAGTCATTGACCTTTCCCTTAGTGTTTATTTCAGTAGGCCAGAATAAACACATGAAATTGTTACCATAGAGACCAAAGGTACTGAAGGGACCCAGCCTCTCATTAAAAAATTGACACACCAACAGGGAAAAAAAAAATGATGGATGTTGCAGATATTTTAGGAAAAATCATGTCCCAAATGTTAAGGTTAAGTCAGCCACCCCTTTTCCTTCAGAAAAAAAAAAAAAAAAGTTTCCAATGCAAATGGTTTGAATCAATGCCACAGATATTTATAACAACAGTCTGGTTAGGGAACTTATTTGCTATTCATCAACTAAATGTCCCTGAGGATTAAAGGAGCCCAAAGAAAATATTTTTAAAATAATAAATGAAATGCCTTTTGGGGTGGGAAGCAGCTATATTTGTATCATGACTGGCTGGGTTGAGTCTTAAAAGTCCAAAGCCACTGGGACTGGACAATTCCACAGTGCCTTTGGTAAAGATCAGCAGGATATATGTGTCCCAGATAGTGTGCTGAAAGGAGAACCAGCATTTTCATAAGCTGACACCTCAGGTAGTAAATGAGAAAGAAACGAAGAGTAGTCCAGTACTCAGATCTAAAAATGAAATGGTATTGATAGTTTCTTTTAAGCAATTCCTTTGGTTTTGTAGAGAAAAGAGGTTTTTTTGTAGGGGAAGAGGTTTAACTTTTTAAATGTATCAGTAGAAAATGCCATTGTTACTTTAAAAAAAAATAGCAGCAAATGAAGAAATAATGTTTTGGTGACTTGACATCTACAGAATTCTACCTAGGCTGTTGGTGATTCTGTGAGCGACACCTCCATGTGCAGTGGTGTCCAGAGCAGGCAGGAGCGCCAATTGTTACTGTTGTAGGCAGCTGAGTTAGCTAGAAATATCATAGGCAGTCAGACAGGGCTAGGCCTTCAAGGAGACAACATGGCAGACAACAACTGCAACTGTGGGAAAGACAGACACTTCAGGTGTGGGCTAGACCTTAAGGCAAAAGAGTAAACAAGCAAACACAGCCACATACCCCCTAGGGGTGGGGATCAAGGACTGATATTCTACATAGGTGGCAATCACCTTAAAAAGCCAGAAATTATCACTAACTCAATCCTTACAAGAACAGCCCCTATTCTGTATTTGTGTCTGCTTGATCCTGATTTAATCCACTTTATCTGAGCAATTGTGCTTATAATCTTTCTGGTTGGCCATAGTTTTGCCCCCCTCCCCCCGCCGTGTGCAAGTTTCCATGTTTCCCACCTTAGACCCCTCTGACCTCATGTTTTTTTTCTTTATAAAAATTCTTAGAAAAACACAGGTGCCTTAGCAACCTGCTTGAGTCCTCTTCTGTCCCTCTCTCAACAGAAGCTTTCTTTTTCCCCAGTAAACACATTCTGTTCTTAACCTTGGTTTTTCCTAAAATCCATCCAACACAAACTCACCCCAGGTATCTTTCAGGTTGGGAGTTCATTCCCCTGTGTCAGTTTCATTCCCCTATATTATTACCAATTGCCTGAGAAAGCCCTATTACAGTAGGAAAAGCCTTCCTGATTGGTCTCCACCTATCAGTCTGGTGTTTAGTAGTATAGGGCCATATCAATTCTGTCTTTATTAAAAATGGTAATGTATTTGTTCATGTGTTGACTTTTTGTATTCATTTTGATCTTAGCATTTTAAGTACTTAATATTTATTTTAAAATATTGCATTAAATATTATTTATCCTAGCAATTGTATTTTGTCTTTATTTTAAAGAGAATAAAAATTAAAATAACAATAGAAATGATATAGAATTTCAAACCAAGATGATAGGAAATTAACAACAGTTGCTGTATTGCATTTGGTTATCTTCGAAGCAACTCTTTAAATTAGCAGATATAAGGCACGCAATTAGGTACTGACCATTTCTTTCAATAAGCCAACAGAAATTATGGGCTCAATTACATTTTTGATGACCTACAAAGTTTTGTGCTTAAGACAACCACATTATTCACTACACCCTACCACTGCATTCCTAAGAGGCTAACAGAGTCCTTCAGAAAAAGACCACCTGCTTCTCCAGACAGATGGTGGAGGACACTGCTCAGGGAGAGTCACTGTCAGCAGCAGTCAGTTTGCCAGCTTTCCCCTATCAACAGTTTTGGCTTGGAAGACTTCTTTCTTTACAAATAAGTCCAAACAGAGCCTACCAGACATTACCCCTGAACTTCAAACTGAGAGGCCTTATGAGGGTACAGGTTTTGGAGTTCTGGTTTCAGCCCTTTGTCTGCTACTTTCAGCCAGGTCTACAAGTCTTGATTTCTTCATATTAGCCAGGGATACTGAAGGAGCTGAGATCCTCAGGTTGGTGTGAAGATGGAAGGCCGTCATCAAGTCAGTCACTCAAAAGTACAAAACACTTGTTCTTCAAATCTTAGTTCCTCCACAAGTTATTTCACCTCTCAAAAATGGCTGCCTCTTTTTTTAAGATGGGAAAATAGCACTCTTTTAAGACTGTGGTAAGATTTAAAGGAATTACTTCGCACGAAGTACCTAGTGGTGGTGACTTTATGGTATACTTGCTGCAATGATACTGTGTACCATTGGAAGTTCTAAAAGGTTTGCCATCCCTGGGGTAGGACAATGTCTACACTTAGGATTAACTATCATCATGACAATTACAACTGCTTATCAACGCTAGCTTACTTATGCTCCTGGTCCTCCCCTTCCTCTAACTGCTACTATTACTGTTCTGGTAGTTGAGTAGTTAGTATAAAGGCAGCAAAACAACAATTCATGCCTCTCTAGGAGGAATCCTTAGGCTGTGTTTGGACATTAAAATAAATGTACCATATTGTATGACTTTTTAAACATTTTAAGTTATTTCTCCTATGACGCCAAATAACTTATTGAACTGATTTGCTCAGTTTTTTAGCTGAGTTGTTTGGTTATGCTGCAGGCAGAACTCGAGACAACAGAAGAGATATTCTACTTCAGTTGTTTATAAAGTAGCGCCATAAAAATAATCTTTAAAGCTAAGGGAATGTTAATATTTGGATTTATCTAAGGGAAAATAATAACAGTTTGTTATTTCCTCCCTCCTCACTTCCAGGGCAAACATTTTTAAGGGAGGATTTTATTTTGTAACATAAATTGTTTTCTATATGACCCCAAAGACATGAGTAACTAATGGTGAGCTATAGAAAGAGATACTCATAATTAGCTGCTTGGATAAAGTCCGCTATAAACATACATTTTGTTTGTGAAAATGTAGCTTGGGGGGAAGGTCAAGTCTTTCTAGATGTTACAATAGGCTCAATAAATTGAAATGAGAGTTATAAGAATGAAGATTTTTAAATAAAATCAAAATCAGATTCAATATGTATTTGTACACCTGTCCCATATCACGCCCAGATAAAATTTTATCCAGGTTTACTTCTTTGTCTTTACTATGTTTAATAACAGTTGTGATAATGATGATCATAATAAGGATGAATAAGTAAGCCTAGATAAAATATTTTGTGTTAGCATTGGTTTAACATTGTGATTATAATTTAACTATAAGGAATTTAGTCAAACACATAGTACCTCGAATACAGATAAATGTTTTCATCTAATAGATCATTAACATTTTAAAACTCTGTGATATACTATATATGGTTTTTTATGATTTATTATTATTAACAACAGAATTAATTTACCAGACAGTTTTTAATATATTTGGTTGTTACTGGGGCTTACTGCACAACTCAGACCCCTGTTTTCAGCCACCCCAGTGCTGGGATCACAGGCATGAACCACTATGCCTGGACTCTACCAGGCGCTTTTGAAGCACCAGAAACTAGCTTAAATTCCCTCTAATGCACTGATTCCTCCAATCTAAATAAAAATCTCTATGGAATTTTCATCAGCATATTGATAGAGGCACTCAGATGTAGTCAAAGAAAGTGACTTGATTAATGACATGTTTATGAAAAGACAAATCTGAACACAAATCTGGACACCAAAGCCCATCGGCTGGACACAGAATTAAGCAGAAACCACCTACCCCAGGAGCTCTCTGAAGTGCTCACCATGAGCATGCAGTATGCCAAGCTCAGCTCTCCTAGACCTGTTCCATACATTCATAGGGTCATTTTTCCAGTTACTTTTCTTGATGCTGAGACAAAATAAACAACTCCCAATTTTAAAGGAGGAAAGGTTTATTTGAGTCAGAGTTTACAGAAGTGGCAGTCCATAATCAGCTGGCTCCACAGCAGCCTGGCACATGGCAGAGGGGCCACTGTTCAGGGTGTCAGCAGAGAGTAGAAGCAACAAGAGAGGAGAGAGAATGGATAAGCCTCTTCTACCCCTTGTATTGTATGCAGGCTATCCGGCTGAGGACAGGTATAGCACTTAGTCTCTCTGAAAAGCACCACCCATAACTGCATGAGGCTTTGGGGCACATTTAGATGCAAACTGTAACAGTCCATGAACCTGCATTAAGAAGGGTTTTATTCAAAGCAAATTGAAAGATCAATAGGTGTTGTCATTTTTAGTTTTATTTTCCTTTTGAGATGATAGTGTTGCACTATACCGTTTAGGCTGGCCCTAAACTCACCTTGTATGCCAGACTGGCCTCAAACTCTAACTTGCCTCAGTCTTCTGAATTGCTAGTAATTCAGATGCATGCTATCACCTCTGGCTACCATTAATTTTTTTTTACGTTTGTTAAATGGAACAGTGGGACTCTTGGTCTTAACTAATGTATCCGGTCACAGAAGATATACACCACATAAATCTAGGAAGAGTTGCCACTAGCCAAGTACTGTTTGAACTCTACCCCCATCTAGAACTAGACAACATGATATCCTTGCCCTGGCTACAAGGAGTAAACATCTGACCAAAGAGATCCAATAAGATTGTGTGGAAAGTGAACAGAGATTCATAAAGGATGCTCCTCCTTTAGTGTAGCTGCAACTAGATCTGAATGAGTCAGGTGTCTGTGGTAGAGGCATTATAGACTGCCCAAATGTGTTTGAAAAAGAAACTAAGACCAAAGAGGGAGAGGGAAGACACACAGGGAGAGCTAAAAGAATTCACATAGACCCTATAGAGAAAGTCAAAAAGAAGAAGAAAGATAAAGAGGTTCATTATTGACTTTCTAAAAATCCCTTCAGACCCAGACATGCTTTTCTACTTTGTTTCTAGGAAAATTTTGTGTATATTTTAAATAAAGTATTCTTTCTATCTGCCCAAGATTAAGGATATTATAATCCCATTCTTGTACAAAAAAAGAAGATTCCATTCTTCACTACACTTCATCAAGTGGAATTTTTCTTTCTTGTGCAAAAAAGAAGCTTGACTGTGCAGCATAACAAATACTGTTGAATTCATATTATTTTGTTTACTGAAATTCTGTAACATTTCTATTTTCTGTCATTATTATTTTGTATTCTCTTTTTAAAAAGCATATTAAAAAGCAAGTTTGAATCTTGCTTCTCAGATCCATGTATGCAAGAAACACACATTTCTTTTTAACAATCTTTATTCATACACATCCACACAGGTTCAATCTGGGGCTCTGTAATCACACCTCCCAGGACTTAGTATGGGGAAGCGCTGGGCTCCAGTCCTTCTTTTCAGGGCACACTGAGCCAGCAATGGAGTCCAGGCATGGTGGTGTGCACCTATAATCCCAGCACTTGAGAGGCCAGAAACAGGAAGAGCACTAGGAATCAGAGCTGCATAGTGAGGCCCCACACAAAGAATAAATAAATAAAATAAATAAATAAACAAATAAATAAATGTAATTAGTAAATAAATTTTTTTGTTTGCTTGTTTCCTTGTTTTTTTAGTATCAGGGATCAAACTCAGGATTTTGTGCTCGCCAGGAAAGCACTTATTCCACTGAGCTATCTCCCCAGCCCTAAAAGAATTTAAATGGTATAAAATTGCTCAGTATCTCTTTATAAGCATAAAGAGATAAGGGAAGGAAATAGTATTTTATACCACAATGTCCGGAGTAATAATTATTTGCTAAAAATGTTTTGAAAGTCATACTTCTGGGAAAAGAAAAAAAAAAAAGAACCTTATCCCAGATCTTAACCTTACCCCAAATTTGTTGCTTTTTTTTTTTTTTCAGTTCTCCAGAGATTGAACCCAGAGCCCCAAGCATGCCAGGCATGTGCATGGCTGAGCCACATCCTGTGCCCTGTTACCACAGACCTAGAGGGCTGAGCTGCCTGCTTCTCGGGCTCTCCAAGCTTTTCTTCTGGAACTTTTCTCTTTTACATTTGCCTACTGCTTTCTAGTCACAAGAAACTTAGAAATGTAGAGAACGGGTCAGGGATCTTGGCTCTTATCCTTGTGCCCTGTCCCCTTTCCTCACTACCTCCTTTTCTTTCTTTTTTTTTAAGAATTTATTTTATTTATTTATTTATTTTCTTGTTTCACCTTCGTTTGTTTATTCACTCATTTTTATGGCCGGCTCAGCCTGCCCGGAGGGCAGGGCTGGCACAGCATGTGGTGCCAGGTATCGAACCAAGGTCCCTAAAGCCACCCAAGCTTTCCCAAGCAGGCGCTTTAGACCACTGAACCATCCCACCGGGCCCCTACCTCCTTTTCTTGATGAAACTCTAAAGAAATTTATTTATTTTGCCAACGGGTATCACTTTTGACTCAGAAAAGATGTTGACTTATTTTATTCCATGATTAGGAAAAAAAAAAAAAAAAAGAAAAACCA
>PVJA010018214.1:29298-40418 GCA_004027025.1 Myocastor coypus | reverse complement strand
TATCTATGTTCTAATGCTAAAGGGGCTGAGTGCAGAAGAACCTATTTAGGTTTTTATGGGAAAACATAAATTATTTTATTTCTCTAAAACACCTATGTAGGGCATAGAGGCCTTCAGAAGTAACTTATGAGGAAATAGTGATTACAGGTACGAAAAAATAAAACTGATAAACTGTCAAATATATTTTGTGATTGTAAGAGAATCATTAAATGTGTGTATGTGTATGCATGTTGTGTGTTTACATTTCAAATTGCCAATATAGTAGAATTTTCATAAGAAAATATGACTGATCATAACCTTTGAAGAGCTCTTTCCCCAATGGGGAACATAGTTCTTTTGGGGATACATTAGAATATAAAACAACTTGTGTGAATTTTGAAGGAATTGGGTGTATTTAGTAGGAGCTCCTCACTTCCTGCAAAGTTTGGTGTTCAGTCAGAATTAGCCTTCTTAATAGCACCCTAGGTATAGAAGACACATGGTCACCAAAGACCTATGAAATAATCTTCATCATACTATATTTTAAAAATATATACACTAATCAGTTTTATTCTCAGAAAAGATTTTAACAAGAATTTTTGCCTTAAAGCTCATTTAATCAAGTGATTCTGCCTCTGTAATTTTATATATTCAAGATCACATAGTAACATCATAAGAATAGTAGAATATTATGAAGTGAAATGGCCTGGACAACAATAATATTTTCAATGTAATGCATCATTTAAGATAATACAAAATGCTGTGATTAATCCATTGAAACTGCATATCATGCTGAGTTAGACTGGGACTTTCTGCATAAGATAGCCTATATCATCACACCCCTTGTTATTGCTATCATGATGATTTATGTACTGGAAACTGTTCGGCTTAACTTGCTATTTTTGCTTTTCAATGAACAACTATGCTGTGAACCATCTTAAATACTTGGAAGTGTACTTAATAAAAAATGTTGTCTTAATTTTTTTCCTGTAGAGTGAAGAGGAAAGGTGATAGAAATATGATTTGTATTACTTCTTCAAAGATGTTAGAGTAAAAGATGTTATTCCAAGTGAGTTGGTGGGAATGAGGAACAGACTATGTAATATTCTAGCGACATAGTCGATGGACAAGGAAATTTATTTTTATTATAAATTATCCCGACTGCTGTAATTTAACTGACCTCTTCCCCTTTCAATCTTTTTTTTAACACCCAGCTCACTGTTCAGTTGAATGCTGTATAAATTATTCTTAACGCAAAAATCATTGTTAAATCTCTTAATATGATACTTTCTCCTATAAAACATCAAATGCACTTCACAAGTTGTTTACCTATTTAATCTTGAGTAGGTTGATTTAATTCTTTTGAAAATTCAAAGGCGAGTGTGTTCTGGGATCCTTATTTATCCTAAAATGAGTACAAGTTTATTCTGTATTGATTGAAAAGTCTTCTCTATATGATCTGAGAAGAGACATCTGCGATTTCTGCAAAATTCAGTTGAAGTGTATTTCTTTTTTTTTTTTTTTTTTTTTTGTCTTTTTGAGACAGGGTCTCGCTATGCAGTTCAGGCTAGCCTTGAGCTCACTTTTGTAGCCCAAGCTGGTCTCAAACTCACAACGATCCTCCTGCCTCAGCCTCCCGAGTGCTGGGATTACAGCTGTGAGCCACCACGCCCGGCTGAAATGTATTTCTTGACTTGCATAATACATGGAGTGCAGAGATCCTGTCCACCATTACTAAGGTGTTAGATGGTTGTATTGAAGAACTTGAATAAGTTGAAGTTGGCATGCATAACCAAAATTTGCTATCAGCATAGCCCCCGAGTACAAAAGCACACAGCCATGGACATGTAGAGAATCCACAGACACAGAACTGGTTTGCATTATAACTCTGAAAAGCAAAATAAGATGAATAAAATAAAAATATATTCCTGATTTAGTTAAACATGATAATTTCATGGAATTATACTGATATTTTGAGGCCATTATTTACAAAGGTTAATCATAGGATATGGCTTTTACTGAGTGCCGACAATATTCTTGGTGGAAGTAGAATCACATTGGATGTACTCATTTACTTCATCTTCAGAAACTCTAGCAGACATGCACAGATGGATGTGAGATGTGAGAGGATGTGAGATATCTTTAGTAATCTCTACATGTGAGAAAAGAAAACTAGCCCGACAAGAAGAACATACTAGGTATCTGTGTAAACTATGTTGAAATAGTTATTTGATATTTATCAGGTAATCAACTGTCAGGCACCATTAGTAACATAGAAGGCCTAGTCAAATATTGCCCAGTATTTTTTTTTACTTATTTAAAATGTTTCATTTTTATGTCTGTGGAACAGAATGGATATATTCATTGTGAGTTATGGGCATACGTATACATCTTTCTTTATGAATTTAGTACAGGGTCTACAGGGTCTCACAACACAGATCAGACTCCTATCCTGCTGCTTTCAGCCTCCCAAGCACTGGGATTATAGGTGCACATCACCACACCAAGTCTCAGTTGCTGACACAGCTTGCCCCAGGGGCAGGGCTGGCACACCACACTAGGGATCCAACCCCACTGATGCACTCAGCCTAAGTAAGTGCTTTAGTCCGCTGAGCTATCTAACCAGTCCAACACATCACGTCTTGATCTGCTGTACTTTCTCTTCCCTCCCATACTTTCCATCTCTCTCTCCCTATACACAGATCCTGTTTTCAGAGTTACAAATCTATCTCTTTATTTTCTACCATTTTTCATTTATTTTATTCTTTTATACATTATTGATCTTTGTTTTTCTCATAGAAGAAAATCCTCTCCTATTTGCCCTTCTATATCTGATTTATAGAGAATTACGGATTTGTAGGGCATCTGTTTTCCTACCAGTGATATAAATTTATCTGTCTTTATCTTTAATAAAGTATTTCCATATTTTTCTTGTGCTTTTTTTTTTAGTGGTACCAGGAATGAAACTCAAGACCATGTGCTTGCCAGGCAAATACTTATTCCACTGAGCTATCTTCTCAGCCCCTCTCTCCATGTTTTTGATTCAAAGCACTGAAGAAAAACCTAAAAATAAATAATCAAATGCAAAAAGAGTCTATTTTGTAGTCTTTGACACTGAAAATGAAAGAAATCACACAAGTTTACTGATTTACATAAAATTTCTTTCTTTCCTGTATACGTTATTATGTGAACTAAAGGGCTTTTCTGATTTTATTCAAATAAAAATTAGAGATAATAAAAATACTAAATTTCAGCAGTTTATAAGCTTAAATTATTTTTAGCAATATGACTAATAGATAAATAAATTTTTGCGAGTTGTATTAATTTCATCAAAGTACATATTTGTAATCGCTGTCTATAACCTAGTCTTACTATGTGATTTAGTCAAATTAGCTGGAATTAGAGCCATGAAGCATTGTATAAAACTAAGCTTGTTTGTTTAGATTTCAAGGTCATTGGTGCTAAAATCTTCTAAGTGACTCTCTTCAGTATCCAAACGCTAGGATTACAGGACGCCTGTTCTCATTGTCCTGCTCAGTACGCCGAGGAGCGGGTCTTGCACGCATGTGGTGCCAGGGAATGAACCGCAGTCCCTGAGCTTGCCTAAGCTTGCCTAAGCTTGCCTAAGCTTGCCTAAGCTTGCCTAAGCTTGCCTAAGCAGGAGCTTTAGTCCACTGAGCTATCTTGTTGGCCTCACCAAGAGTTCTTTAAAAAATGTACAAACCAACATGAGCAGCTGGAACTTGGGAATTACTAACGAGAAAAGATAACACTAGAATAGCAATGTGGGTCATGCCTATTATTTGTTCTGTTAGCAAAAATTCTTTCCAGAAAGAAACCTATTGTTAAAAAAAATCTACTGTAAGTTAAATCCAAGAGGTCATTATATGTTCACACATTTCTAAAACCTGTTCCTAGACATTAAATTTTTATGATAGTCACTCTATTATATATGAAGGATTCTTTAGTCCTGCATACGTATCATATTTAATTGCAAAATTTCCTTAAATGCCCTTCTGATCTCCAGACCGGTGATAATGCAACTAAAGTGTAGAGAAATAAGATGATTTTCCCAAAGCAAACCTGTTATAAAACAAATTTGCTGTGAGCCTATATTGAAACTGAATTCCAAAATGTGCTAATGAAACAATACAGGAGGTCCCTTACTCAGCATGGTTTGACTTTTGAAATCTTTTAAATAATTATTTATTTATTTATTTATTTACTTATTTCGTATAGGGTCTCACTACTCAGCTCGGACTCATAGTGATCCTCCTGCCTCAGCCTTCCCAGCACTGAGGTTACAGGCGTGCATCACCATGTTCCAGTAGCCTGCACTGCACAGGAACCAGTGTGCAGGGAGTGAACCTGGGTTCTTGTGGTTTCCAGGAAGGCACATAGACCGCTAAGCCTGCTCCTCAGCCCCAAGGTTATTATTATTTTTTTTAATCTTAATGGCACAAACATAACATACGTTCAGTAAATCATGCACTTATAGTATGCCAATAGACCAAATTTATAACAAAATAGAAATTTTTGTCTAAAATAGAAATATTCGGATTTACTATGCTTTAGTAGATTCTGCCAGCAAGTTACAGAATTACACAATTTACATATGCTTCCACAACATAAAATTTTCTAATACATCATCACCAATCTTTGATATATTTGGTATCTTCATTGTTCTCTGTTCTGATTGGTACCTACTAGTTTATCTTTTGGGTTAAATTTGCACTTTTCTCACAAGTACTGAACTTAATTGCCTGTGGTTTTACTTATTGCCCACTTGTTTATTATTTCCTTGTAACAATATTTTCCATATTTATGTCACTTTCACAAAAATTGAGTTTTTTTTTTTCTTGATTTTCAGGAGCGGTCTATACACACAAAGTACAAGACTTTGCTCTGTGATGTGAATAGATAGAAATGAAATATGCTTGCTTTTCTCCCCCATTATAAAATCTAAATGTTATGAATAAGAAATTAAGCTTTGTTAGGATATTTTTATTACATGTATATCATCTTTAGTAAAATAAGAATTAATTACAATTATTTGGGCAGATTGGCCAGGTAGATTTTCCACATAGCTTCTATCTTGGTGCTTTCCGTTTTTTCTCAGTTCATTAAATTGAACTTCTTTATTTCTTCACCTACATTTCTCAACATGCTCATATCTCTTATAGGCAGTGGATACATTCATCTACTTTGTTTGCTTTATTTTAGCTATCTGTAACACAAAACATTTTGTCATGTATGGGTCTGCTTAATTAAATTCCTTGAAATTTATAGTATGTAGGATACATACATCTTATGCTTTCTATTTTTATGTATACATTTCTCCGAATATATTTCACTCATTATTTCTAGGACATTTGTGGAGTAAGATATGCTTCAAAGTGTTATTTTGTCTACAAAAGCTGCTGCTTCTAACTTTCTTATATCTTTTATGTTATTTATCTATACACATTCTATGTTAAATTATTTTGAATAAATTTTAGCTACTATTCCTAAACAAAAATCTCAGGTTGCTAATGTAGCATTATAACTTTATCCTCATTTACCTTTCCTTACACTGAAAAGGAAATATTTAGGCTGTTCATCTCATCTTGTGTTCATTCCCATATTCTTCTCTTTACAATTCTTATTTTTTAAGGTTTTTTTTTTGCATCTGTGTGTGTGTGTGTGTGTGTGTGTGTGTGTGTGTGTGTGTACAGGGTCTCAGTTTGCAGTTTAGACTTGTAGTGATTCTCCTGTTCTCTGCCTCCCTAGTGCTGGGATTACAGGTGTGCACCAACATGCCCGTACTCCATTGTCAGTTCAGCATGCCTGGGTGCAGGACCGTCACAACATGCAGTGCCAGGGATCGTACCCTGGCCCCTGTGCTTAGCTAAGCAAGTGCTTACTTTAATAAACTATACCACTGGTCATTTTATTTTTTTTCAACTTTATTTTATAATACTTAAATTTGAGTGGTGCATCATTCACTTACACAGTTGGATCCTTCTTTGTATGTGTACATCTTTATTTAAATATGTCTTTATTATGGAATACACTATGACTCATGAATTGTTATTAAGTATGTCAGTTATTTAATTAATGGGATGTAGCAATGTCAAAATTTGATGATTTAACATTGCTTCATTAGTGCATTTTAAGCCTATAAAATATCACTAGAAAGAAAATATTTTAATGACCAGACATGTGTTATTACAACTGTAATAATTTACTAATTTCATAGGGATAGGGCCATAGAGTGTGTGAACTTTGAAAACATATACACTGCTCATAGAAATGCTATCTTTAAAAGAATATTTATTTTATATGCTTTTAGAACTAATTGTATAAAGATGATTGGTTGTTTTCTATGTTTAACACTATATATATATATATACCTTTTTTTTGTCTGTTTGAGACAGGGCCTCACCATGTAGTTCAGCAGGCTGGTCTTGAATTCACTTTTGTGGCCCAGGCTGGTCTCGAACTCGCACTGATCCTCCTGCCTCAGCCTTCCAAGTGCTGGGATTACAGGCGTACACCACCATGCCCAGCAACACTTACTTTATATTTGATCATTTGCAATGGCATTTTTATTCAGGGATATTATTATGCACTCTTGGGGCTTAGCATTGTCTGATTCTATTCACCAACTCATGAGTAAAGTTATGTTGACTGAAATTATCCAGTGATTAAAAAGACTGAAAACAAAGCTCTTAATAAAAGTGCCAACAGCAGTGGTTTACTCTGTCCAAGAGCAGAATCACTTAGCTAAAGAGCTCTGCAACTTTTGCATCTCCTTTTATTGTTTGATCACCGTGGTTCTCCATTACTCCTTCAAAGATTAGAAAACACCCATGGTTATAAATTAGGAGTGTCATCTTCTATCCAATTTTATTCATTTCATAGTTCATCTCAAACTCTATTTATGCATGTCATCAGGAAGAATAAAAACTGTTTCAGGAAGAAAATGACAGCATTATAAATTAGAGTCCTAAAAATGCACTGCTTTCTTCAGGCACGAAGATCTGTTACAGCAACAATGATTCCCTATGGAATCCTTGCATTTATGAGCCCCTGACAGTGTTTTTGCAGGGGAAATGCCTTTTTGTGGTGTTGAAATATCGTCAACATGTACTGAGGCAGCTCTCAACCAGCTTTAAGTGGTTTCTCCACTGATTCTTCTTCCATTTGGTTGAAAGACAGTTCTCAGTGCTGTAAGACCTGTGCGGCTGCACATATTACTAGTGTTGTGTTGTCAATGACTGAAAAGTCCTAAAACTCCTACTTATATTTTTCTCTTCACTAAGCATATTGTATATCATTTAAATGTGCATTTATTTTGAAACAGTGAAAGATATATTGAAAGGTAATAGTGATCAAAGTATGTTGTGAATGAACACAGCTCCTAAAATGTACTGTGCCTGAGCAATGATCTATAATAAAAACATGTGAAACAAAGACAGAGTCATACTTTGTTTGTACAGACCAGAAAACACACTTTGCTTCTTTTTATAACTTTGCATAATCTGAAATACAAATTTAAGTTTGTTCATTAAGGCAGTCATTGAAGTGATTTTTTAAAATGCTTTTGAATTATGTGGAAAAATGCCTGCAGTTGATTTCCTTTTAATTTTTAACTCATTATACTCATTTACTAAGGTAAGAACTAGCGAAATCACAAATGCCCATAGGACAACACAGTCAAGTCTATAAAATGCACCGCTGTATAGTACTGCACCACTACAAATCCAATTGTAAAACAATGAAAACTATTGTTTTCCATGAGACTAGAATTGACAACTAAATCTTGCAAACAGCCCAAATGCCTATCAATTGATGAATGAATAAAAAAGATATGACATTTTTATACACTGGAGTATTATTCATCTATAAAAAACACAAAATAAAAGATTTTATAGGTAAAAGGATGGAACTACAGATCATAATTATTATAGTGAAATATTTTTTCACATATATATATATATATATATATATATATATATATATATATATTGGTCTATTGAAAGGAACAGTTAATGTTTAATTGTTTGTTCAGTCTCTCATGCCTATAAATGGTAATCTGAACAACTACATTTTTAAAATTTATTTTTAAGAATTTTATTTTATTTTATGTTTCTTGTTTCAGAACTTTTGTTTGTCTATTTGTGTATTTATTTATTTTTATGGCTGGCTCAGCCTACCCTGAGGGCAGGACTGGCACAGCATGTGGTGCTGGGGATCGAACCATGGCCCCTGTAGCCGTCTAAGCTTTCCTAAGCAGGCACTTTAGACCACTGAGCCATCCTGCCGGGCCCCTGAGCAACTACTTTGATGGTAACAATATGTGATATAGCAACTCATTAATTTCCTATCATTTTCTTTTGAAATTTTATATTATTTTAACTATTTTTTGTTTCTTTGTCTTTGTCTCTGTTATTTTGTTTTCATTCTTGTCTCTTTAAAATAAAAAAAAGCAAGAATGGGGGAATAAATTAAGATTCAGATAAATTTAAACTTTTGGATCCCTTAAGTCCTAATAGCCACAGTCCTCAACCCTCCCTATTGTATTTTGTTTCTTAATCTTGTTGCCAGATAGAGAAAGCACAATTAAAAGTAACATACATGAACCAAATTTTACAAATGAATTTATGTATTATTTATATTATTACTTTTAATAAGAAATAACAATATGACAGTTTCAAAACATGTTAGTAGTATATTCACAATGATTAATACAATGCATAGTATTGTACTCATAGTAGTTATACAGAGTACAGACTGTAGAAGTGATAAATTTCTAATCATTATTGGTACAAAAAATTTCTCCTAATTGAACTAGGAGAGAGTAGCTGTATACCTAGTCCAGTATTCCATAATCACAATTGATTATTGGCAGAACAGGCAATGACAGAATTATTGATTTAAGCCTTTTACCGCTCAGCATACTAATCTAGCTTTATGTTTTATGCCTCATACTTAAACTTTTCTGCTGGGTGGTTAAGGGTAACTTAAAGCAAGGCCTGTATAAAAACAAAACAACAACAACAAAAAAAATGTAACCTTTGTATCTTCCAAGGTCATTCAAATCTCCTCAGGATTAATTTTGAAACCATGTACAGTGCTTTGTACAACTGTTGACAGTGTCAGCCATCTGGATGAGACATGGCCATTGCTTGCCCTCTGTGAAAGCATGAGAAAATGTTTTCTCTCTAAGTGACTCTCCTTAGGCACCCTATATACTTTCAATCCCTTTCCTCTGTGGCCCCATAATCACCTTGAACAGAAAATTTGGCAATCCACTGAGTTACAGGATGCTACAACACAGGTTCTCTTCTGCTCTGAGTCCTCACTGATCTTGAAGGACAAGGGCCAAATATTGGCTATCCTTGTAGCTCTTCTTTTTCTCTAATTTTTCATCTGTAAACTTGTATTTGAGCTTAACATCACTGTCTCTCCGAATATCAAACATCTTAGTTTTAACTTGGAATTGGTATTTTCCATCAAGCATTGATATTCTAATAAAAATCTATACATGTGATAAAAGCAGTTACACATTTTTACACAGACATTTAGAAATCTAAGGATGAAAAAAATGAAAGCTTGTCAATCCTATGGTATTTTGCCTAGACTCTTATTCTGATTTAATACTCTTTTTTATTTTCTTGTACACCAACCATTTACTTGAGAGAGAATATAGCAGTAACTGAAATTATAGTAGAAGCAGCACACATCTAATAGACCAGAATGACAGGCATTCCTAGCATAGCTTTAGTGTTACACATTGCTATTATCAATGTGAAAAACCTTTTGAAGGTTCTTAGGACCATTATCTAATTCATCCTGTATGTACAAGTGCATAGTTTTGTTCCTGCTATGTTTACTCTCTTTTCTGCTTGCAGTGACTTCGTTGTTTAACTCATAAGTCTTTGATTTCCATTCAGTTGTGTTGTGCCTCACTATTTTTATTTCTTCTTTCTAGTTCTTACACTAGGGAGATTATATGATATTTACATATGTAGGTCTGGTTTATTTCACTTAAGAATATATGTTCAAGATACCTCCAGTTATAGGAAGTCTTGTAGTTTATCATTCTTTGCAGGTGAGTGATATTGCATTGTATAAAAATAACACATCTTTTAAACCATTCTTCAGACGATGGGCATTTTGGTTGTTTCCAAGATTTGGTTACCATAAATTGGGCTATTATGAACAAAGGTGCATAGACATCAGTATCATATGATGCTCTCAGTTCTTCTGGGAAAATTCCCAGTAGGGGGAGAGCTGTATTGCATGGAATTTCTAGTTCTCATATTTTAAGGAGTCTCCACACAGCATTCCATAGTGGTTGCACCAGTCTGCATTCTCACCAGCAGTGGAGAAATGTTCCTTTTCCCCCACAGCCTCTCTAACTTTTGCAGTTGGTTGATTTCTTTGGTAGCCATTCACTCTGGAGTATGATGGTATCTAAGTGTTGTCGTAATTTGCATTTCACAGATGGCTAGCAATGTGAAGCATTTCTTCATGTATTTATAGGCTTGTTGAATTTCTTTCTCTGAGAAGTGTGTGTTCATCTCAGATGCCCATTTATGGATTGGATCTTTGAATTTTGAGACCTTAATGGTTTTTTTAGTTCTTTATAAATTCTAGATAAAAGAACTTTGTCTGAATACTTATTAGTTAAAATCTTTTAAAAATTTGTGCGTTGTTTTTCCACTCCGTTGGTAATTTCTTTGGATGTGCAAAAAGGTAGCCAAAGGAGGTCCCAGTTGTTGATTCTTTCAAGTGTTAAATGTGCATTTTTATTTTTGTCCATGAACTCTCTGACTACCTCAGTGTCTTCAAGATTTTTGCCCAGGTTCTATTCCAGGAGACATAATGTGTCACTTTTAATATTTAGATCTTTAATCCATTTTGACTTTAGTTTAGTGGATGGTGATATACTTGGGTCAAGTTTTACTTTTCGGCATGCGGAGAGTGAGCATTTCCAGCACCATTTGTTAAAGAGGCTATGTTTATTCTATTAAGCATGTTTGGCTCCTTTGTTGAAGATAAGTTTGCTTAGTGTGTTGATATTTGCTTCTTCATCTTTTAATCTATTCAGGTCTAGGTTTTTTTTTTTTTTTTTTTTTTTTTTTAATTTCTTA
>PVJA010018214.1:0-29198 GCA_004027025.1 Myocastor coypus | reverse complement strand
AAGATTTTTACATCTATATTCATGAGAGAAATTGACCTGTAGTTCTCTTTTATAGTTGCATCTCTGCTTTTTGTATCAGTGTAATACTTGCTTCTAGGAATGATTTTGGGAGGATCATTTCATTTTTTATTTCATTGAAGAGTTTGAGGAGTATAGGGGTTATATCTTCTAAAGATTTCTTATATAATTCAGTGGTTAACCCATCAGATGTTGGACTTTTCTTTGTCAGTACGCTTTCTATGCATTTTCTATTTCATTGGCTATTATTGCTTTATTGAGAGTTCTTATACCTTCTTGATTCAGTTTGGGTAATTTGTTCTTTTTTTTCTAGGAATTTGTCCATTTCATCTGTGTCTTCAATTCTGTGATAGTAAAGATTCTCAAAGTAGCTATTTATGATACTCTGAATCTCTGCTGGGTCTGTAGTAATTTCACCTTTTTCATTCCTTATTGCTTCAAACTTGAGTCCTTTCTTTCCTCTTTTTGATAAGGTTAGCTAGGGCCTTATCAATTTTATCTACCCTTCCAAAGAACCACCTTATTGATTCATTAATGCTTGGTATTGATTTCATTATCTCAATTTAATTAGTTTGCTCTTCCATTTCTAGTCAGTTTAGGTGCTGCATGAGAGTATGTGTTTGTTCCCATTCTGTTTTCTTAATGTGTGAGTTCACGTTAATAGCTATAAATTTCCCTGTAACAACTACTTTCATTGCATCCCATAAATTCCAGTAGTTTGTGTTTGAATTTTTACTAAATTCTAGATGTTGTTTAATTTCTTGTTCTGTTTCATCTGTAACCCACTGGTTGCTGAAGAGGGTATGGTTTAATTTCCATGCATTGCTGGGGTTCTTGAGGTTTCTTTTTGTCATTTATTTCCAATTTCACTGCACTGTGGTCAGATAATATGCATGTGATAATTTCTGTATTCTTGCATATACTTAAGTATGACCTACGCACTAGTATGTTATCTATTTTAGAAAATTTGCCATGTGCCCCTGAAAAAAATGTGTATTCTGAAGTTGTTGGGTGGAACACTCTGTGTATGTCTTGTAATTCCTGTTATTCCAAGTTCTGTTTCAGTTCTGCTACTTCTTTGCTAATTTTTTGTCTGCTTTACTGATATTTTTTAGATAAGGGCTTGTTAAGGTCCCTGTTAAGATTTTGATATTAGATATTAGATTTTTCATGTCCATTAAAGTTTGTCTTATATAACTTGGTGCTCCCATGTTCGGTGTATACATATTTATGAATGTTACCTCTTCATCTTGAATTTTTCCCCTAACCAGTATGTAGTGGTCTGCCAGGCACGGTGGCTCACGCCTGTAATCACACCACTTGGGAGGCTGAAGCAGGAGGATTGGTGAGAGTTCGAGACCAGCCTGGGCTACAAAAGTAAGCTCAAGGCCAGCCTGAACTGCATAGTGAGATCCTGTCTCAAAAAGACAAAAAAAAAAAAACAAAAACCAGTATGTAGTGATCTTCTTTATTTCATTTGGTCAATCTTGGTTTGAAGTTAGGATTGCTACCCCTGTTTTTTATTGTTGTTTTAAGGTGCTGGGGCATGTAGTATTGTTTTCCATCCTTTAGCTTTTAGCCTATGAATTTCTTTATGAGTTAAGTGCATTTCTTATATGCATCATATTTTTGGATTTTGATTCTTTATCCACTCTGCCAGTCTATTTCCTTTAACTTGAGGATTGAGTCCATTTACATTGATGGTTATAATTGAAATGCATTTATTTATGATAGCCATGACTTTTACTTATTACTGTTTACTCCTTATACTCCTGTGTTTAATTGGTTGACCTATTTGGTAGGATTTTCCTGTTCTCATTTCTTGAGTTCGGGTTATTTTGGTCCCTCTCTTAATTAGTTTTTAGTAGTCTGAGTAGGGTTGGCTTCAACATCACGAAAGTATTTAGTTTTTCTTTGTTGTGGAAATATTTCACTTCTCCCTAATACTTGAAGGAGAGTTTTTCTGGATATAGCCTTCTGGGTTTAAGTTTGTTTTCATGGAGGACTTGAAGCACCTGCTCCATGCTCTTCTTTTTCTTTTCTTTTCTTTTTTTTAAATTTTTTTTTCTTGTTTCAGAGCCTTTGTTTATTCACTCATTTTTATGGCTGGGTCAGCCCACCCTGCAGCCAGGACTGGCACAGCATGTGGTGCCGGGGATCGAACTGCGGTCCCTGAAGCCGCCCAAGCTTTCCCAAGCAGGCGCTTTAGACCACTGAGCTATCCCTCCGGGCCCCTCCATGCTCTTCTTGACTTCATGGTTTGTGAAGAGAAATCTGCCCTCATTCTGATGGGTTTTCCGTTAAATGTAATCAGTTTCTTTTCTCGAGCAGCTTTTAGCATATTATTCTTCTGTTGAATTTCTGGCATGTTGACCATTATATATCTGGGTGTGTTTATAATCAGGTTGATGTTATTTGGGTTTCTGTATGCTTCAGTTAGCTGAATGTCCTATTGTTTTCTCATATTTGGGAAGGTTCCTGCTATTACTTCTCCCACATTCTTTTTATATCATTTGTATTGACTCCTTCTTTCTCGTTGATTCCCATTAATCTCATATTGTTCATTCTTGCATCATCTTGCAGTTGTTGAATTATTTTTTCTTGCATCCTAGTTGCTTTCAAGAGATCCTTTCTTACCTTTTCACTAGCTAGTACTGTTTCTTCAAGATCTAAAACTCTATTTTTACCTTCATTCATACGGTTTTCCCAACTCATGATTGAGAATTTTATTTTCTTGTATATCTCTTTGGAACTGTTTCATGCCATCTAATTCTTTCCTACATTGCTCATTTAGGCATCATTCATTTTTTTCTACTCTCATCTAATTTTTTAACAATGTCTTCTTTAGTAGTACTTAAGTGTTTCATCATAGTTATCCTTTCTTCTCTGTTCTCCTCTCTACCTTTGTGCAGTTGTTCCCCTACTTTAGATGCTATAAATTTATTTTTTTATTTTTTATTTTTTATTTTTTTGTGGGACCAGGGTTCGAACTCACGACCTTGAAGATGCTATAAATTTATATATCTTTTTTTTTCTATCAGAGATTATTTCTCATCTGGTTTCCTCTATACGTTTCTGCAATTGTTTTTCTATTTCAGATTCTATTAATTCATGCATTTTGCTTTTTTACTTCAGATGTTATCTCTGATCTGAGTTGTGCTATACATTTTTGTACTTGTCTGTCTACCTCAGAAGCTACCTACTCAGAGGTTTCAGCTGCATGATTCCCATTTTCTTCCATGGTAGCATCTCCTGTATTTGTTTTGAGTGGGTTCAGGACCTGAGATTGCATTTTACTCCTTCTCTTTGTCATTTTGTATAGCAGTGATGTCGACACTTTGGTGAAGTTATGGCACTGGTGCCTATCAAATTTGGGTCTGGATGTACCAAACTTGTTCCCATCCAGGTGTTCCAATTTAGGTCTGCCTGCTGTGCTCACCTTTTTCCTGATGTAGATTTTGGAAGAGAGCCTGCTATGCTCCTTTGGCAAAATGCTCAGGTCCTGGATTAGTTGGTAGCATCTGATCTGGAGCCTCTCTGGAGGGAGTTTTGCTGCATGGTTCCACAGGCGGGAGCTGGGTTCTGGGCACAGGGAAACCCGGTAGTTTGGGATTCTGGGGGCGTTAGAGCTCTCTTACAAATGCAAACAGAATATTTTAAGAAGTTAAGATAATTGTTCAAGATTATATATTTCTTACATGAAACTATAGAATGAGAACCTAGAATCCATATCTATAATTGTTTCTCTTTAGTACTTTTATATTGATGATGGAATTTTAAATGAATGCATAAATTTTTACTGGTTTTAAAGTAATAACAGGAAAAATGTATTTTTGTCATTAGAGATTATGGTTTCCACCAAAGTATGAAAACTATTTTGAATGAAAACAATGAGAAAGGTGTAATCATTTTAAATATCCTTTCTCTAGAATATTTTATTCATGAAAAGTATGCTTTTGTGCTATGAGACAAGGAAATTAAAACATTTTAAGTTTAGTGGCGCACGCCTGTAATCCCAGCACTTGGGAGGCTGAGGTGGGAGGATCGCTGAGAGTTCGAGACCAGCCTGGGCTACAAAACTGGGCTCAAGGCCAGCCTGAACTGTACAGTGAGACCCTGTCTCAAAAAGACAAAAAAAAAATTGAGTTTATATTTCCTCATTCAACATATTCTTTTGATATGCAATAATTTCTTTCAGAGTGCAATGAATGTTAATAATTACATACATAACAATCTGACAGATGTTTACACTATTTTGAAAGTAACATAAAAAACAAAAATATTATAATGTATTCATATAAAAATAGCTTAATCTTTGCCAGTTATTTTTAATGAAAATAAAAGATTTCATGAAGCCACAATAAAAGGCTTGTCTATCTCTTCCTACCAATTTGCTAGATGTAAATTTTACAGTCTAAATGACAAAAACTCTGAAAAGAGCAGATATTCAAAGTGAACCCTAATCTATACATAGACATCTGTGCATATTTTGTCTTTACATCACATACTTTCCCTAAAAAGCCATTGCTAGCAAATAAACCCTGTTAGTATAAAGAACAATGAATAACAAGAAATAAATGCTATGTTGAAAAAGTGAAAAAGACATCAAATGAATGAATAATAAGTACTGCAGATCTATTTTTAGAAATATCTAGTGGCACAGCCTCATTCTTACATGAAACCTTCATTTTACAAGGAAACAGTGCAATTTCCATTTTTGTGTTACCAGCATTTATTGGTGTGAACCACACGCCAGGTTCTATGCTTGATGTTGAAGAGGAAAAGCTGAATGAAATATGACACCCTCCCTCAGAGAGCCCACAATACATCAAGAGGCAGGTGTGAACAATTACTGTAAATAAAGTATGGCGAGCAGAGGTATAAATGAGTACTATAAAAACACGAAGTGAAAGATTCAGTGAGGAAAAGTTTTGGGGCTGATTTCTTAATGTGAATCAGAGTTGAGCGTATGAGTCAAGGAATAGGGCAATGTAGAGTGAAAGTAAACAATGTAGATAGCCCAGGACATGTGAGCCATGAGCAAGAGTTTTCATTAAGAAGAGCACACGGCTGGGAAGAGTCGAGGAATACCAACAGGGAAAATTCAGTCCATTCAGAACCATTATTAGAGTAAAATTTCTGGTGGTTTTTTTTTTTGTTGTTGTTTGTTTGTTTTTAGTCATGAAGAAATTGCTGTTCTTTTCTTTTTCTTTTTTTTAACATGGGGGAAATTTTTCTTAAACTACTAGCAATGAACAGAAAATAGAATCCACTTACTCTGCTGCTGTTTTAAAATTTCAGTGTTACTTTTTGCATGCCATCCCACCCAACCCTGTTTGTAAGGAACTAAAACATTACATCTGACATCTGAAAAATTGCTTTTCAAGTGACAGTTGATAGTCTTTAATGGGTCCAATGACACCACTTCCATCAGTAGAATTTGGAGCACAGATGGGAATGTGAAACATTATGGCTAGGGAGGGTAGCATGGGTAAATGGTCCCTTAAACTTTTATAGACCTATCTTCAGTTTGCACATCGTACATTTACTACCTTGTCAGTTAGATACACCCAATCCCAGTTTTCCTTTCCAATCCTGAATAATTTCAGCAGCTTGGGAAGCTGCAATATTCACAAGAAACACTGAGATACTAACATAGCCTGACAACTTTGGGCCCAAAGCCTTTGAGGACCTCCTAAGCTTTTCCTTGAGTAGAACTTCAGTGGCTATAATAAATGCTAACAGCCCAGAGAATAAAATTCTTTAAGCTTTCTCACCAAGTACCACCTTGTGAAGTGTTTCCTTGTCCTTGTTATTTAATAAGCTCAACATTCTATCCATCATTGATACTTGGATGCTTTTTATGAAAATTACTCCAGGCCAATTTGTTTCCTTGAGGTATACTCATTTATATGGCAATTAAGTATAAGGGAATTTTGTCATAATAAGAAATGACTCTGAAGGTATAATTAAAAATACAGTGAATATCTACATTTTGAAAAAATGTAGAAGATTCATTGTTAATAATGGTCTTCAAAAATATTCTCCCTTGCCTTAATTAAACTTATGTCATCACTCTTGCCATGTCTAAGCCAGTTCTGATTGTCCTCTTTCAAGTGATTTGTCATAATGCCCTGGTTGCTTTGATGTTCAGAGTGAGTATAAAACATTTACCTTTCATCACCATTCTTACTTTGAAAGAAGTTAGAAATTCCATGGTGCTGAATTCAGTGAAGAAGTTGGATGAGGATACACTATTTTTATTAGCAAAGCATGACTTATGTTGGCTGGCATTCAGCACACAACTTCTGGCAAATATTTTATCAGACTTTGTGAAGACATTCATGAAAGACTTCCATATCTTTAAAAGTGACACGGAAGTGGTGAAGACCCCGCGTGGAAGCCGAAGCAGCACTTTCCGAGTTCCCTCTGTGGCCAGCACATGCAAGCTGTGCCCAAGCCAGCACCAAGACCAGCCCCAGCTCCCAAGGTCCCTGTGGTGGCCCCGCCTTCGGCCCCTGGCTCACCTGCTGCTGGGCACCAGCAACCTGGTCTGATGGCCCAGATGGCCAGCACTGCAGCAGGTGTTGCTGTGAGGTCGGCTGTGGGACACAACTTGGGCCACACCATCACAGGTGGCTTCAGTGGAGGAGGCAGTAGTGAGCCTGCCAGGCCTGACATCACTTATCAGGAGCCTCAGGGGGCTCAGCTGCAGCAGCAGGAGACGGGAAACTCCTGCTACTCTGAGATCAAGCAGTTTCTGGAGTGTGCACAGAACCAGCCTGATGTGAAGCTCTGCGAAAATTTCAAGGAAGTGCTGAAGCAATTCAGGGTGGCACATGGCCTCTTCTCAACAGGGAGTTCATCCTGAAGATCTGGAAAGCTGACCAGATGAAGCTACTTTAGCAACAATTTTAGTAATACCAGAAGTCAAGCCACCCATTTCCACCTCTCACTGTAGCTTTGGCAGTTCCGAGTGGCCATGGAACAAGGTGTTCCACCACACAGATGGGCTACACTTGGGCCACATGTGGCTCCTGAAGCCAGATGTTTGTATGTTATTAATTTCAATAAAGTGATTTGTGGTTTTCGTCCAAAAAAACAAAAGTGACAGGGATGGTAGGATGATGGAATAAATGTGTTTGAAGATGGTCAAATATTTTGAGTTGGATTACTAGCAATAGGTCTTTTAGTATAACAATTATTTTTAAAATGTAAATATTCACCATGTGTTCTGATTAAGGCTGATAAAACTCAGTAGGAATGCTTTGAAAGATCACAACTTCTCTTTCATATTAAAGAAGGCTCCATTAATAGACTTTGAATTCAAACATTAGGTATCAGTAGATACTTGCCAGTACATGGAGAAAAATGATTCCATGTAGAATAAGTAAGAACCTTCTGAGAATTCAGGGGTCTGATCAAGTAATTATGCTTTATGTTCCCAGTTTATATAGAAAAAAATACCTACAGTTGATAGGTGATCAGTATATCAAAAACTAGAGTATTAAGTGCTTTTAGTGCTACATGAAAAGAGTATTATTCTTTTTTTTTTTTTTTTTTTAATTTTTTTCTTGTTTCAGAACCTTTGTTTATTCACTCATTTTTATGGCCGGCTCAGCCCACCCCGAGGGCAGGGCTGGCGCAGCATGTGGTGCCGGGGATCGAACCGCGGTCCCTGAAGCCGCCCAAGCTTTCCCAAGCAGGCGCTTTAGACCACTGAGCCATCCTGCCGGGCCCCAAGAGTATTATTCTTATAGACTATTTATTTTTTTTATTTCTTTTTAAAATTATTTAATTTATTTTTATATATTTTCATGGCATTTAATAAGAAATAACAATGTGACAATTTCAAAACACATTAGTACTACATTTTCAGTATTTGATACAATGCATATTGTTGTCCTCCTAGTAGTTATACAGAGCACAGAGTGTAAACGTGATAATTTTTCTAATCATTATTGGTACAAAAAATTTCTTCTCATTGAACTAACAGAAAGTAGTCATATATATAACCCAATGTTCCGTAATCGCAGTGGGTTATTGGCAAAACTGACAATAATGGAAGCTGTCTATTTAAGTCTTTTACAACTCAGTACAAATCTATCTTTACGTTTTATGCCACATGCTTAAACTTTTCCGCTGTTCAAGGAGATTATCGGGATATAGAGGAAAAGGATTGCAGATGTATGGTGTACCTAAGGAGAGTCACCTAGAGAGAAAACATTCTCTCAGGCTTTCACAGAGAGCAAATTGGTCAAGCAATGGCTGTGACTCATCCAGATCTGCCAACAGTTCTACAAAGCACTGTGCATGGTTTCAAAGTAAACTCTGAGGGGATTTGACTGACCTTGGGAGGTAAAAATGTTGCATGTTTTGTTATACAGGTCTTGCTGTAGCTTGCGCTTAATCAGCCAGCAGAAAAGTTTAATCATATAGACTGTTTAGGTCATAGGATAATTTGGAGTATAATGTGGTTCAGTCATTTTTGCAGATAGCAAAACAATCCATTTATAGTTAGACCTTGCATTTTAGACTTTGTTATTAGCTGTGTTAGCATATACTAATTACAAAGAGCAATGAATTTATTTTGCTGTAATTGTATATCCATCTATCATGATTGTTACTTCATTCTCCTCCTCTTTTGAATATTCTCAGACATTTTCTCATTTGCTAATGAATGCATCCTGAATTTCCAAACCCAATCTTTACCTAGGATCTCAAGCTTATTTATCTCATTAGCTTCAGGACATCTGCATTATGATGCTGATTAGAGACACTTACCTTTGTGTATCTTAGGAACTTCCAATATTTTCATCGCTTCTTAAATCTGCCTTCATCGGTCACAAAAATGCCTTTGTGGTTATCGCAAAGCCAAACTCCCAAGATTAATAGTTATTCGATCAGTTAACATACATATTTAATCTTTTAACTATATTTTGCCTTTTGGTCTTCTAAGCATTTCTCAGGTCCACTATTTCTTCTGTAGTCTAAATATAATTTATTTTAGACTTCCATATATCTTCTTTGATTAATATTCATTTGATGTCTTTCTCAGTAATACCAATAGGCCCTTGGTACATATTGTGACATTATTGGAAACAGAAAGGCATTATGCACTCAGAGAGTAAGTAGCTTCTGCTGAGGAGTAATTACAGTAAACATATTAAGTGGACTGACTTTATTTATTTTTTAGATTGATTTTATTTTATTTTTTCATTTTTTAAATAATTTTGTTACTTTTAATAAGAAATCATAATAAGACAATTTCAAAACATGATAGTAGGATGCCACAATAATCAATACAATGAATACTATTGTCTTCATAGTAGTTGTTCTGAGTACAAGATGCAGACATAATAACTTCGTAAACATTATTGGTACAAATATTTCTTCTCACTGAGCTAGGAGAAAAGAGGTGTATGCATAGTCCAATATTCCGCAACTGTTGTGAGTTCTCAGCAGAATTGGCATTGTTGCAAGCTATTGACTTGAGCCTCTTACAACTCAGCAGGCTAATCTGGCTTTACTTTTTATGCCTCGTGGTTAAACTTTTCTGCTGAATGATTAAGGTCAAGTTAGCGTGCCTGCTAGAAGGAGTTAAGTAGAAACCAAAACTATTGTGATATATTCAGTTTTAATCATTTATAATTATTTTAAGTGCTAATGTAAAATACACTGTCCACTGACTAAGCCTATAATGTTTTATATAATTCATAGTATTTATATATCAGTTTTTGCTATAATGTTCATGTTTGGCTTTCATTGTTGTAACAAAATACCAGCATACTTCAAGGAGAAAAGACTTAACTTGGCTCATGATCCACTTCACATCAGCTGGCCTTAACTGAGGAGAGCCTTGCAGAGCAAAGCTGTTCACATCATTAACTTCTGGTATAGTAAAAAGTGGGGAATGCTAGGGGGTGGTGGGGGATGGTGTGGGATGGTGGGTGTCTTAGTTACTTTTCTTTTGTTAATGGCACAAACACTGCCCCTCAAAATGAGGGAAGGAAAGGTTTATTTAGCTCACAGTTACCGGAGATTTCAGTCAATATTCATCTGGCTCCAAGGCAGACTGGCACATGGCAGAGGGCAACCTTCCATGGCAGCGGGCAGAGAACAAGAGCTCTAAGAGAAAGCTAGCAGCTGCTCAAGCAGCTAACTTCTCTTCTGACCTTACATTGAAATGCAAATCACCTGCCCCAGTGGAGGGGCAGCATCCATTCCCACAATAATTATGAATTCCAGAAGCTGCCACATGACTGCATTAGGCTTTGGAGGGACACCTATACACAAACCATAACAGTGCGGGTGGTGAGGGAAGAGTCAGAAAGAAAAGGACCTATCCAACACCCATTTCCTCCAACCAAGGCTGGCCTTCTAAAGGTTTTCTCAACTGTGGTTTGAACCACCTATGACGTTGGACCCTCACGATCTGATCACCTATTCAGGCACATCTTCAATCCTGGCACATGGAGTACTAAGGTTATCAAGCAAATAATTTTCTGTAAAACTCTACACAGTTTCTCTGCAAATAAATGAATTGAAAGAATTTCTTTTTTTAAGAATTTTTTTATTTTATTGTTTCAGAACTTTGGTTTGTTTATTTATTTTTATGGCTGGCTCAGCCTGCCCTGAGGGCAGGGCTGGTGCAGCATGTGGTGCCTGGGATTGAACCGCAGTCCCTGAAGCCGCCTAAACTTTCCCAAGCAGGCACCTTAGACCACTGAACCATCCTGCCGGGCCCTGAATGGAGACAATTTCACTGAAATTAAGATGCAATTAAATGATTGGGAAATATAAATAAAAACTTGACCAATTACAACCTACACAGAGTATTCAACATAAATCTGTTGATGCCATATTAGGTTAAAGATAAGACTAGTAAAATTTTCTAAAGTCAGTTGTACTGTTTGAACCCTGCAAAATCCTTTATTTGTCTCTAAAATAACCTAGGAACAAATCATCATTCCCAACTATGCTGTATATTATAAAATTATGATTCTTAAAAAATAATATGTAATGTTCTTTTTAATCCCTGAGAGGAAAGTATGTTAAAGTTACATGAGATTCTTAATATCATAGGTGTGCATTAAATGGGGCCAGGAATGATGTTTTAAATTTCATATTAAAATGTATTTCTATTGTTTCATGGACAAAATAATAAAAATAGCAAGTGACTAAATACATTTGACATGTATTTATAACTATCTTATGTAATTACCATCTCCATTTATGTCACATTATTTTAATCAATACATCAACTCCATGAGGGATTGTCTACATTTTGAAAAGCAAACACACAAGAGAGCAACCACTGAGGAATGTCATAGCCCTCCACTCTCCCATGGCCGTGGGCCAAAATAAGTGCCACAAGGTGAGTGAGAATGTGAGCAAACTGAGGCACATCGTGGATGTAGCCCCTGCAGATGACTCACCAAACACACTAAGTTAAGGCTGTGCATTATCCTGGAGGTGTGCAGCTTCATTTCCTGTGAGCTGGCAGCGAGCAGCATGCCATGGACAAAAGTTACAGCAGAAATGTCTAACCTGAGGTATATTAAGTAAAGCCAGATTCATATACTGAGCTGTAAAAGGCTCAAGTCAACAGCTTCCGACATTGCCAGTTCTGCTGATAACCCACTACTACTACAGAATATTGAACTACGCAAAGAACTACTTGCTCTTAGTTCAAAGAGAAGATTTGTGCTAATAGTGTTTAGGCAAGATATCAAGTCTGCATCTTGCACTCTAAAGAAATACTACAAAGACAACAATATGCAATGTATTAATTATTGTAACTGTCCTACTAACCTGTTGTGAAACTGCCTCATTGATATTTCTTTGCATTAAAATTAAAAAAAAAATTGCTCAAGGTCTCCCAGACAAATATACCTTCAAGTTCATCAAGAAAAGGTGGCAACACGTATCACTGCCAATAGGAAGCTTGAGGGGCTGAGCAATGCGCTGGCCGCATGAGGAAGGCAACTGCCAAGAAGGACTGAGCCCCTCTGGAATAAAGCTTTGCAGAAAGTTTAAAAAAAAAAATCAAAAAAGTAGTAAAAATCATTCAGTGAATTCTGACCGATTTTAAAGCTTAGGTATTAGAAAGTAATGAATAAGAGTAAACAACACTGACGCTTTAAGGGGCCCTTTTACCTATAGATGGTATGACAGATATCTTATCTCTCCTGGGTTACAAATTAACCAAGAAAAAAATATTTTCTAAATATGCAATAAGGATTAGGAAAGAATTTTTGTTAAAAGCCAGATAGTAAATATTTTTGGCTCTAAGGAACATACGATCTCCATAGCAACTATTCACCTCTCTGCTGCATGAAAGCAGCTGCAAAAACGCAAAAGCATATGTTTGTAGCTGTTTCCAATCAAAATGTACTTAAAGTTACTGACGTTTTATTTCCAATAGGTTTTACATGTCATAAAGTATTTTTCTTCTTTCCTTTAGACATTTGAACATGTACAATTCAATCTGGACTAACAGGCCACATGTTGGGGGTAGGGCTGAATTCAGGACATAGGCGAAATAAACAATAATCCACTAGAAAAGCAGATTATATGAAAAAGAGGACTGAAATATTTTTCAAAGCCTAGTTTGGATTTCCCTCAGTTAAAACGATAAAACCTAAAGTTTAGCTTTAATAGGATACAGGAAAATAGTAAGTAGAAAATACTTAGAAACAAATCTCTTAAAATGTGACTACAGGAGCTGGGGAGATAGCTCCGAGGCACAAGTGCCTGCTGGGCAAGTGCAAGGTCGTGAGTTTGAACCCTGGTCCCACAAAAAAAAAAATGTGACTACAGATTATGAAAAAAACATACCCTGGTTCTTCTTGACCCCATCTTTTGGCCTAACATGCTTTATATTGCTACTCCAGAGTCTCCACCCTCCTCAGCCTCTCCTGCTTCCACATCCATTCTCTCATGAGAAACATGGAATCTTTATTAAAAATTTTGTTTTAAAGAAAAAAACCCTGATATTTCAAAATAACATAATAGAGTAAAAAAGGCTTACTACATTGTGAATTGATATCACATTGAAGGTAAAGTCCTATGGGCATTTTTAGCACTTAAATATTTTAAGATTTTCAATCTCTTTCATTTGATATTAATTTATTTCATAATTTAGTACACTATGAACAGAAATAGCATCTTATAATCTTTTACCAGTAACTCTCAAAATACATTGAAGTTGTGGTGTGCTTCAAGCTAATGTTTTCTTTTTAAATTTTTTTTCCAATACCTATTCACTAGGAGAAAGAAAGCTTCTGTTCAAGGGGTGGGGGGGGGGTCCTGAATGGGTGGCCCCTATTTAAAAAAAATTAAAAACGGCTTCTTAATATGTAGTAAATATAAAAAGTAGTTAAAATCTCAGAATCCTGGAACTTGGGAGGTTGAAAACAGAAAGATCACTAGGAGTCCAATCTGTATAAGACTCTATAGCCCTTGTACTAAATATATTAAAAAAAAAAAAAAAAGAAAGAAAGAAAAGAAAAGAAAAAAAACTCAGAACTGAGAAGTAGATGATACACATCTCAGGTCAGGCCCAATCTGTACTGACTACATAAAACTTTCCTTTTCCAAGTTTTTAAACAATGCTATTTAAAAAAAAAAAAAAATGTTTCATGATTTGCTCATAAGTGACAGAATAAGCACTACATATTTTTCTGAGAGTAGCACATTAACTAATGGATAAGAACCATGTTACAAGAGTTTTATTAATTTAACTAATGCTAGAAAATAATACTCCAAAATCTTAATGATATAATAAAATAAAAGTTTACTTTTCACTCATAAAACAGTATAATTCAGGTCACTGTATCACAGGATAGGTCTCTGCTAAGCCGACTTAGCAATGCTAGCCACATTACAACTTCATCCTCCACTAGAATCTCTGCAAAATCTTCCAATGGAAATGGCAGGATAAGAGAACATAATGAATGTGGATTCCTTTTTTTTTTTTTTTAATGTAGTTGTTACAGAGTCTCACTACACTTCTCAGATTTGTAGTGATCCTCCTATTTTCATTTTCCCTAGTGCTAGGATTACAGGAGTACATCCTTAAGACCAGACTCTGGCTGGTTGAGCCTGCCCTGGGGGCAGGGCTGGTACAGCAGGTGGTAGCAGATTGAACCAAGTTCCCTGCCCTTGCTTAAGCAGGCGCTTAGTCTTCTGAGCTATTTCACTGGCCCATGAATGTGGATTCTTAAGCAGAACACTTCATGACCTAGCTGGTCAGGGTACACAACTTAAGTTCATGTCCTTCCAACTTGAACCAGACTAAGTATGGCTGAAGGCAAATGTAGTCTGGGAGGGGCATCCGAACTTTCTGATGGGAATCTCAGCAATGCCAGCTGGTAAGATTAAGTGGTTCTCCAGAGTCCGAATCAGTGCTAGTCGTGCCTTTTGTAAAAGCTTTCTCTATTTCTGTTTTCTTAAACAAAATGTTTACACGCTGCAAGCTCTTAAAAAGTAAGAACAGAAATGTGTACTCTAGCTTAAAGATAAAAGGTTACTTGCATTTTATTCTTTTTTCAAAAAATGATATTTTAGATATCAATGATAAAAGTGTGCATAGCATATTATTTCTGTGACTTCATAATTTTTTAAGGCCAAGATGATAAATGACAGACTCTGGCTTCACTAGCTTTCAGCAATGATGAGATGTGAGATTCTAAGTGTTGTCACCTATAATGCCCGTGACTAGCATATTATGAAGCCTAGAAAGTAAAATCTAAAGAACTTTGTTTTATTTTGTAGAAATGCTTCATACTGAAAGCCTTTAGGAGGAAATCTTTATCTTGTACTCCTCTTACCAAACAAGTTCTGACTTTCTTGGTGTTTCTCTTTCTCGTGAACACAAAGTAAAATAAAAGTTTACATATCTAAGATTATGATCTCTTGGTCAGTTAAATCATATGACTTTTTACTTGAAAAGTACAGATTTTAAAAATTTTATGCTGAGTAGCCCTCAGTTGAGTTTGGCTAAGCTATACTCTTAGAGAATAATATTTTAGATTTACTTAAAATACTGCCACTGATTTTATACTGTGAGTTGGCAAGGTAAAGGAGTCAGTGTTGGTATTGAATGTCAGTGTAGAATGGAAGTTGCATCCAGGATTTTCTTGGGGCACTGAGAATTCATTTCAGGTTTGAGATATCTTTTTATGTTGTAGGCTTTTAATCCTATAACCTGCTCAATGCTGCTCTCGGAGAGGACAAATACAAATTCCTTTCTAAGGCATGTCAGAACAGAGTGAACCCCATTTTCTTGTGGAACAGAGTGACCCCAATTCTTTAGCAAGCTTTTGCTGTATCTGAGAGCCGATCACCTTTCTATTGTGATTCACTTAGAGACCTGACTCAATAAACCTTTCAGAATAGTGGGATTTGGACATCTGCTTATGGGCAGAATCTTTGAAGATCTGTCCTACATCACAGCACAGCTGCCCAAATAAAGCCTTTACAAGTTTTAGGAAATCTACTGAAGTATTTTAGAAAGATATTGCAGTCTTCTTACTAAATATGTACATGTATCCCCCTACAAGATTTAAAATATATATCATAATTTGGATGAATAAAACAAATGCTAAAATTTAGAGCATATAGTCAATGTTTCAGTTTGAAATGTTCTTTGATTTCCCTATAGTATACATGTTTAAAATGTTTTCTAATATGCTGAACATTCATATTTTAATGTATCCAAGTTCTTTGAACATTTTCTCTTTGTCTTTGGTTTTCTTCAGTCTGACTGTAATATATACACATTTCTATATTTTGGATTTAAGTACTTTTCCATGTTCTCTGAGTGTTTTTTTTGAAATTTGATTTCTTTGTACTGCTTCAAACAATTATCAAACTGGGCATGTTGGCACATGCCTGCAATGCCAGGCTGAAAACAGGAGTATCACTAGGAGTCCAATCTGCATACTGAGATCCTATACATCCAGTAGAAGTTGTCCTAAATTTGTAAAAAAAAAAATTATCAATCGTTGTTACTTCAAACACTTTTTCTGATATACATTTTTCCTAGTATATCCTTGCAGAATACAATAACCACATTTGTCATGGAAGGTGGTACATATACATAATATATCTAAGCTATGTCTTTCTTGTCTTCCCCTCCCTTATTTCTCATTCCAATCTGTGATCTTCTTATTTGAAAACTTGGTCCTGTCTTTTTTTCTTCTTTAAAAAATACCATGAATATGTCATGCCTTTTTTTTAATTGTCTATCAGCTCTTGGATTTTTTCTCTTTGTGTTACAGTTTTGTTTTATTGACATATTCTCAAATTTATTGACTCTTTCCTGAGCCTGCTAATCTATAGATGAAACCGTCAGAAAAGATTTTATTTGCATTTTTATTTCTATTTTATTTTTGATTGATTGGTTACGTGCTAGCTTCTGTGGCGGATTAGCAGTTAGCAACTGCTAACACCCAGCTGAACTGAATCAGTATGGTTCTGAATGTGGAAGGCCCATCTAAGGATCATTGGCAACCATATAAAAGCAGAACTGGAGGGTAAGGTGCTAGGCTGTTCATTCTACTGGCAAAGCTTATTGTGCTGTTCTTCATGATGTGAATTCACCTGTTTTTATCATCAGAGAAGCCTGAGTCTTTGCTATCATTTAGGATGCCTCTGGTTCTCTTTGGAGGAGCTCAGATGCATACCTTGAGTGATTTCTGACTCCAGTGCATATCTTTCAGCTGGGTATCACAGATCTAAACCCTTCTGGCATTGCCTTTTCAGCTTCCACCACTGACTGGCCTTTGGGCCTTCCCTATGCAGATTATAAACATAGACTAACATGAGACATTGTCACAGACCCTAGGCCTCCAGCTGGACTCATTGAGGACATTGCTGTGCGATTAAGGTCCTCAGATGGATTCTTTGGGCCTCTAGTGTGTGTACAGATCTTTCACATTATACTAATATTTAACTTTTTGAGTAAATACAATAAGATAACCCTATAAGTTATATGTTCTGTATCCTTTGCAAACCCTATTATACTTTACATTGTGAGGTTTTTACTTCTACACTCTGCTTAGATGACATGAATTTAGAATGAATCCCTAACTTCATGTGCAAAGATTATAACAGTGTTTTGTTAATAAGAACTAAATAAATTGTTTTTTACTAATTATATTTAATTTAGAATCAAAGAGATTTGTAAGACCTGCCACTTGAAATTTAACAGTTCAATAAAGACGATCTAAAACTACAAAGAATTTGAGAACCATTGAGTTAAATGGTGACCAGTGCAACTGTTAGGAAGAAACTGATTTAAAACTTAAAATACCCTTATATGGTATTATTTTGCATGACACAAATTTCTTATAAAAAAAAAATCTTAGTCATTGAATTCGATGCCACAAACTACGTCTACAATCCATAAAATAGAAATCTCGTATGAACGATCATCTTGGTAAAAGTCTAAAGCTTTGTATGTTCCATTTTTTTTTCTTTTTTTGCGGGACCGGGGTTCAAACTCACGATCTTGCACTTGCCACGCAGGCACTTGTGCCTCGGAGCTATCTCCCCAGCCCCTCCATTTTTAAATGTTAAAATAATCCATAGATCAGCTTTATTTACAGGCTGTAAGGCCACTTTTTGGCTCATTCAAAAAGTCATTTTTTAACTGTTTTGTCTTGCACACTTTATAATGAGTATTTTGTTTGTTTGTTTGTTTATTTATTTATTTATTTATTTTTATGGCCGGCTCAGCCTGCCCTGAGGGCAGGGCTGGCGCAGCATGTGGTGCCAGGGATTGGGGATCGAACCGCGGTCCCTGCCGCCCTGCCGCCTAAGCTTTCCTAAGCAGGCACTTTAGACCACTGAGCCATCCTGCCTGGCCCCATAATGAGTATTTTTTGCTTGTAGAATTTTTCAGTTTCCTTTTATATTCTGTTATCTGCCTTATTGTCTGATTGTATCACCTCTAACAACCCCATTATATTTGTATTAACTGCAAATTGAAATAAACTATCAAAGAACAAATATATTGTTTAATATTGTTTCAACATATGTGCTAATAGTTCAAATATATATATACTGTATCGGCAATTATTTGTTAATTCTTAGTAATGATTATTTTAATGAAATTATTTTTTCAAGAGCATCATTTCCTGATGTTGTGAATCTTTTCTTTAAAAGTTGTGAAAATTCAAAAGGTAATGTTCCAATACTAAAAATAAGAATATGATATAATTAGTACAGTGAAAGAAAAGATAAAATCATTGGATATTAGAAACACATTGTAGACGAAATGTCAGGAGTCAATTGAGCATGTCTATTTTGTGCTCTATAGGTTAAATTATAAATAAGAAACAATTATCACTTAGCAATAAATATACTGAGAAGAACTAGTCATAGACATACTCTTGAGAAATGACTTATTAGTTTGTATGAAGATACTCATGAAATTGAATTGGTAAAGCTAGATGTGAAGAGAATGAGATGCAATTTTAGTTAAAATTGCTTGGAAGAACATTGAAAATTAGGGTTAAACAATTATCTTTTAAGAAAACTTCATTGAGCAATGTAATAGTTATAGCGTCAGTACATAAATTTAACTTACTTAATTTAGATTTATATAACAAACAGTAAATAAATATTTAGGTTTTAGGGAAATGTACTGCATGAAAGATTTACAAATGAGCTTTTAAATCTATTAGAGGATAAAATGCCACAACAATGGAGTAACAAAATGGTGCTTAGATCTTTGATTCCCATCTGTAAGCAAAAGAAATGTTTTACTAAGAAAATACTGACCGTTTATTTCTAGATCTTTCTAATAGCTTATAATACTCATAGCAAGATATTACAGTTGTAATGGTTTTTCATTCTTTAGTACTGCTGAAGCAGATCATGAAAACCAAAAATATTCATAAACTTCCAGTGAAATTGCTTACGAAAAGTGAGTACTAAATTGAAATTAGAAAAAAATATGTTTAATTGATAGAACTTTGCTAATTAACTAATTATTCATTTTCTTAAAGTATGCTTTATTTTTTTTAATTTTATTTATTTATTTATTTATTTATTTATTTATTTATTTTTTATGGCCAGCTCAGCCTGCCCTGGTGATGGGGCCGGTGGTGTATGTGGTGCCTGGGATTGAATCGTGGTCCCTGAAATTGCCTAGCGCTTTAGACCAATGAGCCATCTCGCCAGCCTCAAACTATGGATTTTTATTTCAAAACATTGACAAAAGAAAAAAAAAAACTTCAAATAGTTTATAGATTTACATATTTAAAATAAATTTTAAAAGGTTTCTACAAGACCACAGAAACATAAGTTTTTAACTATGAGAAACTTAGTTTTTAAGTATATCCATACTCAGTACTCAATGATAAATGTGATAGGCTATTTTCAATTGATGGTAAGGAAAAAATCATATTTATGTCAAAAGTTAGTAGTAAGAAAGTGAAAAATCTGCTCATACTGTGAAAAAAATTACCAGAATATAAATACATTGAAGATGTTAAAATGTATAAAGAACTCTTTAAAATTTAAAAAAAAAAAAATCAGCCAAGATAATAGAAAAATCGGGAACTATTGAATCAGATCATAAGATATTTAAAAGTTGAATAAAGTTTGGAAAATGAATTTCATTATTGATCAGAGAAAAACAATTAAAAGCTAAAATTGACACCACTGAATACTCAATATAATGCATAAGAAAAGGACAATGTCCAATATTATAGGTGTATAGAATGGCTCACACTTTCCTATGCTGTTCGTGGGAGAGAAATTCATACAGGTGCTTGGGCTAAATGAGAAATTTGCTAGCATGACCTGTATAGCACAGTAGAATGAGCCATTGTGTTCCTTAGTCCATACAAACGCAGGCTCACGCACACCAAAAAGTGAGATCATAGTTTCTTACAAAATTATTAACACTGGCCAATATTGTTGTGACAAATATCCTTCCATGGTGAAGCCAGCAATTATACAGTAGTGCACCACTCAATGAATGAATAAGCCATGTGATAGAGAGAAAGCACACGCGGCTATTGCAAGGGGTCAGAGTCTCACTGGGATGTTTTTGAACAAACTAAAGCCATCACAAAATGATACTACTGTATAATTACAGTAGAAGGCTTAAAAAAACACAAAACATATATAGGGTGACAGAAGTTATAGTTCACCTAGGACAGGATCTGGGTAGTTTTGATAGTGGATAATGTTCACTTTCTTTATCTGAGTTCTGTTATGTGATTATATTCATAAGCACAAATTAACCCAACCCCATAGTTATACTGTATGCACTTTCCTGTACCTGTGTTTTATGGAAATAAAAATTTAAACTAAAAAGTGTACTTTGAGAGAGACTTGAACCTTTAGGATGGCTGATGTAAACTCTTAATTGGAAAACATTCAATTTTACTTTTCAAAATTCAAGTAAATCAAAGACAGTTTTCGTTTCATTTTAATTGAATTAGAGGAATTTGAGGGCATCTGCTTGTGTCCATGTGATGAATTAGAAGAGACATCCCTGTGGGTTGGGCAGTGGACTTCAGATTGCAAGCGGCTGATCAGGAGGCTGAGACCAGGAGCCTAAGTGACTCAGGAAGTGGTGCTGTGAGCGCTGATGTAATAAGAGGGGAAAGATTACTTGAGTTCAAGTGATGAAATTGAAAAGATAATTTACGTTGAAGTAATTGAGTTCTTAAATGATATTCTAAAGAACTTGGAAAGAATTTTAATAATAATAATAATAATAATAATAATAATAATAATAATAACGGGATCCTTCAAGTAACAGGAAGAACAAATTTAAAAAGATTAGAATCGAAAAAGCCAGAGATAAGATGGATAGATTTTGCAACAGATAAAGTAGAAGATAAAATTGTGAACCAAGACACCAATAAGAGGAATTCTCATAAAGTCAAATGATTTTCAAAATATGACATAAAAACTGGATAGAGCTTCATAGGTGATTAGATGTGAGAAATTAATGTTTGAATTAACATTTGCTTTCATATCTCCAGCTTATGAAAGAGCCAAATTTTTCTACGTGTTAACATATTTACTAAAGGGGAGTATTTTACAGAGAAATCAATACATTAACATCTAGTACAATGCAGATGTACAGAAGAGCAGGAAGAGATTTGGTTTTGAAGGCAGGGAAGAGTGAAGGTGTATGTTTGGTAATTTGGCATACCTGGAAAACCCTAAGAATGCCTTTACAGAATCTCTGTATTAGATTTAATCTTAATCATAGTTGTTTATCATTGCAACGATAATAACTATTTTAGTTGCTTTCATATTATACTGATGAGAAATTTCATATTTATTTATATAGTCCCCCATACAATGCAAAGTGGTGTTTTCCATGTAGCAATATTTGCTCTTTTTTTTTTTTTTTTTTGGCTATTTAGCTTGTTGAATGTATTAAAAATACCAGTATGCATCCATATTGTGAGTTTTTAGAACTTTTCTATATTAATATTATAAAATGTGTCAGTAAATTCCAAATATATATATATACATATATATATGTATATATCTATATATATACATATATATATATATACATATATATATATGTATATATACATATATATATACATGTATATATATATATATATACATATATATATATATATGTGCAACTCACACTATACTTGAAAAATACTTATTAAAATAAATTAATTAGTAGTAATTGTTTCAGCATTGGCTTCAAAATATTAATTATATCTTGTTACAAATAAAATTTAGCTAGCACCAATACTAGGTGTGACTCACTCCTGCTATGCTGGCTTCATAGACTAGAAAAACAGCACAGTAGTGAAGAGTAAATAGCCAAAAAAAAAAAAAAAAAAATAAATAAATAAATAAGAGCAAATATTGCTACATGGAAAACACCATGTTGCATGAGTGTGTTGGAATGGGGTATGGCAGCCTGGCCTTGGGTCCGGTGTAGGGCCCCCAGTTATTTGGCTCCAGAGCTGTTCCCTGGGATGCCAGGAATCTTGGCTCCTCCATGCCCTTCCAGAATGTTGTTTCTGTTTCCCCACACTGTGGGACGCGTTGAGCCCCTCCTCCCCTGTTTTGTGAGTGTGTGACACTGTATTCAGCAAGGCAAAGGCCAACCAAAACATCACGGAGACTGAGGGAATGTGAGCCTTCCTCATTCCCACACCGATTATTTTCAGAGGCCTCTCAGGTGTTCACTTCACCATTATGGTTGTACATTCCTCTGTGCAGCCTGCAGCCATGAAATACTTCATGCTCCTTCACTTATACACTTGCTTCAGATGCTTTTTACAATTTCTTTTTTTGTATTTTAAACAATTTATTTAACTGAAACGGACTTGCATTTGTTTCTGAAGTGGCTTCCATTTATTTGGATACATCTTTTCCCAATGGTGATTTATAAGATCTTCAAGCAAATATAAATATTTTGTAAATATTTGGGTATACACCTGCACAATACCTCAGCAATACTTTTCAGCAAGAAAACACTGACGAGCAAAAACCAGACACTACAGTGAGAATCTGCTGAGATATGTTTGAGGTAAGAAGGCACCACATACCTCTTCAACTAAGAAAATCATCCTTACAACACAGGGCAATTTTATTTTTATACAGGACCTAGAACACTTAAGCTGCCAAGTAGGTGGTGGATGGCAGAACTACATCCCAGCTTATGCCATGAATTCATAGGGAATAGGTAGGTTCCAACAACTCAGGTTCCTTCCCATTGGTCCTCACAAAGTGCGCTTCTCTGGGGGGTGGGGATAGGCTGGCGCTTCAGTTGAACCCAAGTACCTTTCTCTTTGGCTTCTTTTCTTTTTCTGATCATTTTCCTTAACACGTTTCAGGATGCTATCACAACTTTTTGAATGTTTCATATGCTCAATACATACATTAATCCTCTTGGCAGGTATCTTGCCCTTAACTTGCTTGTTTACAACAATGCCAACAGCCTGCTGGGTAACATTGTAGACTTCATGTTTTGCCATGGTAACATTTGTGAGGCATTCCTTCTTGCATAGTGCCCATTTCTTGATGTCTACAAGGTTACCTTTTTTGTAGTTTCGCATGTATGTGGCCAAAGGAACCACCCCATATTTTCTAAAAGGCCTGGAGAACATATACCGGGTTCCCCTCCTCTTACCCTTTGTGGTAGTCATTTTGGCAAATTACTGGAAGATGGCGGTTCCTGTCAAAAGGCTACAGTTTTTCTTTAGATCTTCTTCTTAGGGCATTCTGTATCGGTTCAGTCTCTGAGGTCCCTCTTTAGGATTTGTATCACCAGATGTATCTTAGAAAAGGTGCCTCTAGTGCAGAAAAACTGGCTGTGTTTCAAGAGTGCATTGTTCAAAATATTCTTTTATTTAATAAAGCTCCCCAGATAATGTGTTAATTCATGTAAGGTAGTGTTTCCAGGATAACAATATGCCCAACAGAATTAACAATTAGTATGAATATTTGATCATTTTAATGGTAATTGTTCCAAAATGCATAATAGATTTTTTTTTTTAAATTTTGCCTGTTACATACTGAATGTAACTTGATCTTCAGTCAATGATTCCACAGTCTTTGTCACTAACGTCAGCTGGTTCTACCTAGAGTGTTGCAGAATCCAGCTTTTTTAGCACTTTGACAATAACCTCACACACCTACACAAACACTACACAGGACCTGGCAATCTTTAAAGCCCCACTAACTAGTTTGTCAAGTTCTCTTGCTCCCTGTATCCTTTTTCAGAGAAGCTGGAATGTTTCTTTTAAAGTTTCAGCTAGGTCCTGTCTATCTTCATCTTAGAAATTCTAGTAGCTCCCAACTGATACTTACAGCACTCTACAGAGGTGGCTATGGTGTGGCTTCCATTCCTGTTGGAACCTTATTGAGTATTGCTCTCTTTGGATAAGTAAAGGAGTCCCATTGGCTTCCCTGCAGCTGTGCTATCTCCTCCCTGCAGGCTATTCTGCCCTTAACAGTGCTTCAGCGCTCCTTGTCACTTGCATATGTTGTCACTAATACACAGAAACAGTTAACTTTGTTTAGTGCCTTTGAATTTGCTACAAACTCTAATAGTAAACAACATACCGTTTCTAAATGATACTTGAAATCAGCAGGCATGAGTTTTGGAGGCCATCCTGAAAGATTTTAGGGAGAGAATTTTACACTTTCTTGAATGAGTAAATGAATTAAATTTATTACTTTCATGTATTTAATTATCCTAAATATTTTATATCGCACGAAAAGTAATTTCACTATAAGTAGAATCTTCATTTTATTAAATTACTATTTCTTTCTATGGTAAATAGATATCACTTATAAATTTTTTGAATTATTAGATACAAGGGGAAAACTTCATTAGTTCTTAAATACAATTTCCTAGTTACATGTTAGTTACCATTTTGACTTTAGAGGAAAAAAAAAAAGTTGTTGAATACCTGAAAGGTCCTAAAATGCAGTGCAAAGCAGTAAAGATAACCTTAGGCATTTAAAAAATAAAATTAACAAAATTTTAAAAGAATAATAGTATGACATTTTATCTTTTCTTAAATTATGTCAATCAAAATTTGTTTAAAAATGGGAACAACTTCAACACATAAAACCTCATAAGACAGAATTATATATAAAATTGGCTATTTCTATAATGAATTATTTCACCTCATTCCTATATTACAGTGTTAAATACCAAATTAAATTACTTATATTCTCTTCATTGGAACTCTAATGGTGCATTAAAATGCCAAGAGTACCATGATAATTTGTTGCATGGCTTAGCATATGAAACATTTTATTATTCCTATTTAAAACATAATAATAGCAGTCATCCATTATATTGCACAGTTCCAAATTCCAGGAAAAATATCTCTAAACATGTTAAACATTTTTTGAATTTTTGATTAGCTATAGAAATAAGGACATATAACTGCAAATTTATTGAACAGAGTTGGACAACACTGTTTTCTTTGCTTGATTGTTCAACTTAATTAGTCTCATTTACTAAAACTCATTTACTTTGACTTATAATAGAGAAACTCAAATGATAGCTTGCAGATTGACCCATAGAAGCATTGTACCAACTATGACCTTGGGTTTCACTGGGAAATTAATTAATAGATATTTATATATTTTAGCCAGGTCATACAGAGACAAATATGCTCCACAATCAGAAATCAAGTCATATGACATCAGTACACTGAACTGTTACATAGCAATTACATTAATACATTTCTGTCCCTTAAGAGTAACTTATAGTGAAGATAAAGTAGAGTTCTCCTTCAATTTAGCTTAGGAAATTTCTTACCTGCAAAATTAAAAATATCAAATATTGTTACAGGATACCTGTACTGCATCAGACTTTTACTGGAGATCATTGTCTTTATTTTCTAAATATTGGGCTCTTCAATTTAAAAATTGTAGACTGAGCTTTAAAAAAATTCAAATATTAAGGGGATGGGGATATAGCTCCATGGCTCAAGTGCCTGCCTGGCAAGTGCAAAGTCATATGTTCAAACCCTAGTCATGCCAAAAAATAAGAATAAAATAAATAAATAAATAAATAATTCAAATATTAAAACTGTGCCTTTTGGTTATTTTCATGCAAAAGCATTTGAGATTGTATACAAATAGAAACAAACTATTCTCTAAAGAAGATGCAGATTTCAAGAGGGGAAAAAAAGGTAACAAGAGGACATACAGTTGTATTTCCCACACTCTGGCACCGACATGTCACTGGAGTAATGGACAGTCTGTCCGCTTCACAGTGGTCTTCAGCTAAGAAAGTAGATTCCTTCACCCTATATGTAAATCTGTAGGAATATAGATGCAGGGTGAGAGGAAATCCTATGAGATCCTGATAAGACCGTGTGCCACTAGGTACTTTATTAAGGATCTGTGCTTATTGCTAATTATGTGGTGATATCTTCTATTAAAACTGGAGTTGTTGCTATGTTATTTTCACTATCCTCATCAAATTTGTCATTTATATATATTATCTTGATCTGCATTATATATTTAAGATGTATAAATTTCATGATAATTTATAATTGTGAGATAAACACTATTGTTATCTTCATTTATACTAAAAAAGGTAAGACACTGATTCTTGTATGTGCATAATTATAAATGACTTCTGAAAAACTCTTCAATCAATCATAAAACATGTAGTTAACTTAATTCATAAACTATAGATTAATATCTAATGAAATGACTAAATGACATAAATATGTGAGAGAACAGTAATTGAACTGTGAGGACAATTCGAATAATTCACGATCATGTTATACTACATTAACATGCTTGTATCACATAGCTGTGTGTTGACGCAGAGAAAATCATGAAATATAAAATATCTGAGTGTCTTGCATGCTTTCCTCATCTCTTGGGTAAAGAAATTCATATGCACAATTTAAAGGAAGAGAAATTTACTTGGGTTCATAAATTCACCTCATGGGTTCCTGGCACAGGGTCCTGTTGGAAGGTTGTCCTGGTGGGAAGCTGCTCAGGGCATGGAAGCCAGAAGGAGAGAAGGGAGGAGTCATCCTTCCAGGCAGTGCTCACAGTGACTGGCATCTAACCTCCTAACAGGCAATCAGCTGTCGTACCCGATCATCCAATGATCACCTTTCCAAAGCCTCAAGTCTAAGCAAATATATTTTTGGAGGACATATTCTATTTCTAACACTGGACAGTAGTATTCAATTTTCAGTGTTAAACAAAAATGTCATATTCTTCTCTAAGAGTGCTGTAAATATTGCACTTGGTCATGTACCAGACAAAAATGCAAGCCTGAAAAGTGGACACACAATCTGAAGAATAGCAGAAAGGGATAAGAAGGCTCTGACTCATTCCCCAGTAACACAGAAAGAAAGAAAAAGGAAGGTTGATGGCAGGAGGGAGAGAGGTAGAAAGACAGGGAGGGAGGGAGGGAGGAGAGGACAAAAGAGCAGAGTACAATAAAAAATATTCAGGGTCACCAATCACAAATTATTAGAGAAATATACATCAAAAATCAAAATAAAATGTCGTCACATTCTAGTAAGAATAACTATTTTCATAAGGACAAATGATAATTAGTGCTGATAAGAAGTAGAGCAAAGGAAAAACTTGAAATTACTATAGCCATCGTGAAAAGCAGTATGGAGGCTCCTCAAAAAATTAAAAATAGAAATAATCTCTGATCCAGAAATCCTGTTGCTGTTTTGCATCCAAAAGAAGTTACATTAGTATGTCAAAGAGATATCTGTGCTCAAAATGATAGTAAAACTGATGACCAGTCTCTGGCCAGCCTGAATCTGGCAGTCGCCACCACCGTGGGGGAGGAGAGCCATGATCCTAATGACCCAGAGCAGTTGAGGAATCTATTTGTTGGTGATATGCATTTTCACATTACTAATGATAGTTTAAGAGAACACTTTGAAAAGTGGGACACCCTCAAAGATTGTGTGGTAATGAGAGATTTTTCAAACAAAACGCTCCACAGGCTTTGGTTTTATGACTTACTCTTGTGTTGAAGGGGTGGATGCAGCAGTGTGTGCCCGACCACACAAAGCTGATGGGCGTGTAGTAGAACCAAAGAGAGCTGTTTCTAGAGAGGATTCAGTAAAGCCTGGTGCCCATCTAACAGTGAAGAAAATTTTTGTTGGTGGTATTAAAAAAGATACAGAAGAATATAATTTGAGAGATTACTTTGAAAGATATGGCAAGACTGAGACCATAGAAGTTATGAAAGAGAGGCAGAGTGGGAAAAAGAGAGGATTTCATTTTGTAACTTTTGATGATCACGACAGAGTTGATAAAATTACTGTTCAGAAATACAAAATGATTAACGGGCATAGCTATGAAGTGAAAAAGGACCTTTCTAAACAAGAGACACAGTCTGCTGGATCACAATGAGGCTATGGAGGTGGATCTGGCAACTTTATGGCTCATGGAGGCAATTTTGGAGGTGGTGGAGGGAATTTTGGCCATGATGGAAGCTTTGGTAGAAGAGAAGGCTACAGTAGTGGAGATGGTAGCAGAAGTAGTTATGGAGGAGTTCATGGTGGATGTAATGGATCTGGGAGTGATGGTAGAAACTATGGTGGTGGTCCTGGTTACAGTATTAGAGGAGGGTCTGGTGGTGGACCAGGATATGGTAACCAAGGTAGTGAATATGGTGGTGTGGAGGAGGATATGATTGTTACAATGAAGGAAGAAATTCTGGTGGTGGTAACTATGGTGGTGATAGGAATTATAATGATTTTGGAAATTATACTGAACAACAGCAGTCAAATTATGGACCCATGAAGGGGGGCAGTTTTGGTGGAAGAAGCTCTGGCATTCTCTATGGTGGCAGTTATGGATATTGTGGTAGCTGTGGTGGATATGGTTGCACAAGGTTTTTTTTTTTTAAAAAAAAACAACAGAAAAGGGCTACAGTTCTCAACAGGAGAGAGCGAGTTGTCAGTAAAGCTGCAGGTTACTTTGAGACAGTCATCCCAAATGCATTAGAGGAATTGTAAAAATCTGCCACAGAAATCACGATGATCCATAGTCAGAAGAGTTACTGCCCCTTCCACAGGAACCCCTTCTGGTTCAGGACTGTCATAGCCACAGTTTGCAAAAAGTGCAACTGTTGAATAATGCAGTGTAGTGTCAATTAGACATACAATCCTGAGGCCTGTTGTAGCTTTGTATTTTGCTTTCTTTTCATTACATCAGGTATATTGCCCTGCAAATTGTGGTAGTGGTACCAGGAACAGAAAATTAAGCAATTTTTAACTTTAAAAGAAAAAAAAAAGAGATTGATCCCCAGTTACACAAAATAAATAAATAAATAAATAAATAAATAAATAAATAAATAAGAGATGTCTGCTTCCCCATGTTTGTTGCAACACTTTAGCCAAGCTATACACTCGACAGAAGTGTTCATGAGCCAACAAATGGATTATAACATGAGAACGCCTCCCTAAAAGTGCAATACTAATTCACTGAAAAATAAAGCATGCTATCTTGATATTTACAACATCAGGGGGATGTTAACTGAAACCATGTTAACTGAATATGATAATTATATTAGCTGAAATAGGTTAATATTTTACAATAGGTTATAATTGTATATATGAAATTATAGTGAAATAGGAGCTGGGGCGATAGCTCAGTAGAATAAGCACTTGTGGCAAAAACCTGAGTTCAACAAAAAAAAAAAA
>PVJA010018213.1:0-40348 GCA_004027025.1 Myocastor coypus | reverse complement strand
TAATTTATGGAATACCAACTTCTGTTGACATTATATTAATATTATGATTTGATTGAGAAATGAATCACGTGAAAAGAGTAGAGCACTCCTAATCCAGCACAAGTGATCTTTTTTGTTGTTGTTTACTTTTGAGGCAAGGTCTCACTTGTTCACTATGAACTACACTTGGAACTCACTATGTAGCTTATAGTGAGTTCAGCTTATATACCTTAGGCTGGCCTTGAACTCACGGCAATGCTCCTGTGCTGGGATAACAGGTATGCACCACCATGACCAGGGCTGGCATAAGTGAAGTACCCTTTACCCTAAATGATTGAAGCCAGAAGTGTCTCGGATTTTTAAAACTCTTCAGATTTTAGAATATTTACATATGCATAATGAGCTGTCTTGGAGACGAAATCTAAGTGTAAACAATAAATCTTCATGTGTCACATACCATGTACACTCATGGCCGAAAGGTAAAAACATTCTTTGTGCTCCTGCGTCTTGGCTGCAACCCAACACAGGTGGTATCATTCTGGCCCTCTAAATGTTACAGATTTTGGAATTTTGGACTAATTATACTGAATCATGAATATTGAGATGGCATGAAGTAGGTCCCATAAGATATTCAAGAATGTTCCAAAGAATCAACAAATAGTCCCATGATTAAATGGAAGACAACAAATTCATTTTAATGTGGGCAAAATCATTAGTGACTTTTTAAAGCAGTTTAACATCTTCATTCCATTATCTTTTTTGTTGTCAGTTCCTGGAAGGATATTTCGTTTTTGGCAGTACTGGGGATTAAACAGTAGCATTTGGCACTGAATTTTATATTGAGGCGAGGTCTCACTGAGCAGCTAAGTTACCCAGGCTAGGCTCAAGTTTATAACTCTCCTGCCTCAATGTCCCAGAGTCCTGGGATGATGACCAAGCCCATCATACCTGGCTCCTGGTTCTTAAAAAGACTGTAGTTAGTCATAGTGTTGTTTCTTTGAAGGTGAATTACTGTGGGTTTTTTTCCTCTTTTTTAAAAAATTTAAAGAAAAATTGGTTTTCAATAGCTTAGTAATGATATACCTAGGTGTAATTTTCTCTTACTCCTAAGCTTCAGTGGTTTTTTTTAGTCCTTAAGTTTAACATCTTTGTATATTTCTTCCATGTCGTTCTTTATACCTACTACCCCCTCCATTTGCAAACATGTGGGGCTGTTTTTCTGTTTCCCATATGACTCTCATTCTCTGTTTTTTTTCTTCTATGATTTTCTTTTTATGTTTCAGTTTAGATTATTTCTACTCACCTGCCCTCACATTAACTCTTTACTTGTTGGGTCTTGCCATTAAACTTATCCAAAGTGTTTCTTTTCATTTTTAGACGTGCTTTTCACTTTTTAATGATGTAATTGATTTAATTCTCTGATTATTTTCCATCTTTCCATGTCTTCCTATTTTTCTTTAACTTGTTCATTTTAATTATTTTTAAAGTTCATATCCGGGAGCCCTAATTTGTAAATTACCTGTGTCTCTGCTTGTATAGCCAGCTTTGTCCCCTAATTATTGCACACACTATCCTGCCCCCTTGCACATTCTGTAATTTTGATTACATGATGACAGTGTATATGCAAGAATTCAGAAGTTCCAGATGATATCATCAGTCACAAAATAGGCAGATCACTTCAACTCAATCAAGGAGTTATCTTTGTCCCTGTTCCTCTTGGGTGTTGACAAACAGCCTACTGGGATCCTCTTCAACTCTTCAGAATCAGCTCTGCCCATCAGGCTTTCAGTGTAGCTGTTGCTCTCTGAATCCATAAGTATGTCTGGAGGGGTAATAAGCTTTTTATCTGTGGAAGGACATCCTCTGTCCAGTGTGGCTTCATCTCCTGAATACCATGAAATTGGTATATTTCACTTTGATTTTTATTCAAGTCTCCTGGCCTCTGAGTATATAGGACCAGCATCCTCTCTTTGTTCTGGTCCTGTATCTGTTTATAGTCCTTCCACCTGTCTTACATACTGTTGAAAGGGTTTTTTCTCCCAGGCTAAGCGTGATTCTTAATCTTCACCCAGAACTGCCAAGTATCTGCAGGGAAGAAAACAGCTAGATCATGCACTCACTCACAAAGGGCTCTCTTCTCTCTAGAATTCTGGTTCATATAGTTGATCAAATAAAAATTTTAAGATGTCTTAAATATAAATACAACCTATCAAAATAGTTATGGATCAAACTAACCAAAGCCTATTTCCTATTTGTATGCATGTTAAAAAATATTGACTTGCATATTGACTTATAACCCCAAGAAGTCAGCCACCAGGCACCACCAACGCTAGCTTATAATGAGCACACTTTCCAGTGTATGTGACCCTCCTGACCTTGATTTTCTGTGATGAACATCCTCATATCCCCAAACTGTCCCAAATTTTCACAATTTTGTCCTCTCCCCATATCTATAGCCAATGTAGTTTCAATGTAAAGAACTTACGCTTCCCTCCCACAAATTCTCACTACAAACATTCTCTTGATTTTTACAACCACCAGACATATTTCTCCCTGTTCTCAAGCCCTGTGACGTAGTTGTCGAACTTGTTCCAGGATCTAGCCTAGTTCTGGCTAACATTTGCAATGGCTCGATGCATCTTTTATGTCATAGAATGCTTGGACTCAAAACTTTCAGCTGTACCCAGAATTCATTGCTTCTGTGGCCCTCTGGTACCTTTTCAACTATGATTTCTGTAACTTCCCCTTTTCCTCCCCTTGTAATAAGAATACTGACCTGCTATGACCTATGACCTACTGTATTCAACCTAGAAGAAGGAGTCAGAAATCAGCTTGTAATACTTTTTTCAAAATTTTATTTGTCAGACTTGAGATTCTAGAATGAAGTCATCTGTTCAATTAGGCAAGTTGTCTTCTGTACTCTTTCTACTACAATCTTTATTTATTTATTTATTTATTTTGTGGAACCAGAGTTCGAACTCATGACCTTGCACTTGCCCAGCAGGCACTTGTGCCTCGGAGCTATCTCCCCAGCCCCTCTACTGCAGTCTTGCTTTGTACTCTTCCTGCTATATTGATATTGTGCAATTAAGATTATAAGTGGGCACTGTCTCCCCTCATGCGTTACTGCTTTCTTTCAGCATCCCTTCCACCCTCCCATTTGCCAGCCCAACACACTCATATCCATGGAAACACACATTTTACATTTCAATAACATGAAAATACTTGTAGTCCCCCAATAAACGGATGTTTCCTCTGATTGGAATGGCTTTTCCTTCCTTGTTTTCAAATCTAACTCTACTTCATTCTTCCAGAGTTCTCCACTGTACTGGAAATTTCCCTTGTTCCCAACTGTTCTTTACTTCTCTGACTCCCTTTATTGTTTTATAGGTAGATCAGAACTGCCTTGTATCAAAATGGCATAGCTACTGATTTGATTCTTCTACCAAATCCCTTCATACAAGATGTTCCTGTTAAATGTAAAATCTTGACTTTGTTCCACTAGTACCTGAAGGGTCTGGTATTAATACTGATTGAACTGTGCTCTCTCCAGTATGCTATGCCAAATTGTACTCCAGGATGGACTCAACAATGGCAAGTCTATTTGAAGTCTCATCACCAGGGCTTTTGGCATTGATTTTTTAAAAGTATATTTTCCAAGGTCTCACTAGTGCCTGAATATAATGCAAGTAACCATTCTCTCACTAAAGTATTATCTCCAATAATTAATACTCTCCATCAATAATGCTAGCTAACATTGCATAACCCCTGTGGAGTAGCAAGGACTTCAAACATATCATAGGTCATGTTTACAGCTAACTGCTAAGATAGAGTGTACTGCTATTCTTAACTTATAGAGGAGAAAAAAAGACGACAGGGGTTAAGTGGCAAAGTGCAGTCGGTGCCGGCTTGCCACACCCAGGCAAACCTCTGAAGCCATGCAATTAGCCTCAAGGCTATTCTGCATGTCTGCTTGCCTTCCTTTTCTCTGAAAATTTTCACCACATAAATTATATGTCAATACATTCACATTGGAAAGCACTTAGAAACATGAAGAAAACTTTAATCCATCTTCTGAGAGGGAAGAGGAGGACTGCATACTCTCCAAGAAATACCTTTAAAAATATATTTTACCTTTCCTCCATCTTTGATGGTTACAATCATCTTGAGGTGAGACACGGTCACATCAGGTGGCTCAGGAGACTTTTATGTTGGCCACAGCTCCCTTTGGTCTCATCTCAGCTGCCTTTACCTCAGTCTGGAAGGACCCTTTTCCCTACCTCTTATTAGGCTATGGTAGTACACAGGCAGTGGGATACTGCGTATGCATGAGTCCACCTTTTCTTCTAAATAATAAGGGTCTTTCAAAACCCTTAACAGGTCACTTTGTGCAGTGTTCCCCCTCATTCTACAGCGTGAGCCCTCATCAGACTCTTTTGGATGGTATGCTTTCATGATTCCTAGCCCAACTAGAGTAGGCTGGGCTGGCAGCACTAAGGGCTGGCACTGCCAAAGGCCATGGCACCAAAAGCAATCAGTGAGTGAATAACCCTAAATTCACCTAGCAGACAGAGAATGATGGAAAACAATGAAGAGAGTCCGGAGCTACCCTCTCTGGTCACTGGAAGAGATCCAAAGGGTGTTGGGGGCTGCTGCACCTCAGAGGTGAGCAGGGCTGGTTATCCTAAGTGCTGGTAGCCACTGGCACTCAAAGCTCAGAGCTGGTAATGTAGTCACACTGCCAATTCATGATTTCTACCTAAATGGTGCAAAAAGAACTCTCAGGCAATGGACAGCACTTCTGCTCCACTCCAGCTTTCCCAGAAATGATCACAGTCTGTCGTTGGCAGATGGATCAGCTTTCTTTGAGTGTAACAAAGGCCTCAGAATCAACTTATGAAGAAAAAAGTTTTATTTTGGCTCACAGTACTTTCAGCTGGTGTGTGACAAGGTAGCAAATTGCTTCAGGAATTCGTGACGGCGCTCACTGTGTGATCAGGCGTAGTGCACGGGAGTGAGAGATGGGGGTCTTCCAATCCCACTCGGGAGCCACTACTCCCCATTACCTGAAGAAATCCCACTGAGCCCCACCTTTAAAGATTTCACCACCTCCCCATAGTGCCAAGCTGGGGATCAAGCTTTTAGTTCATGGGCTTTTAGAGGACATTTAAGAGCCAAATTAGAGCAGATATTGCAGAAGTTGTTCTTTGTTCACATACTTATTTATTTATTTATTTATTTGCAAGATGGGGGTTCGAACTCATGACCTTGCACATGCCAAGCAGGCACTTGTACCAAGGAGCTATCTCCCCAGCCTCAGTTTACACACTTATTATTGTATACACACACAAAAATATGCCTTTTATGTCATTGGTTCATGCTTTATTTTCTTAGATTGCTGTTTCTATTTGATAACCTGGCTTAGAAGCCTCAGCCTAAACTTAGCCCTCTGACTTTGTCTCTGACCAGACCTACAGCTAGCTCCCCATGTGGCCCTGGGTGGCTTAGGATGCCTCCTTCTCTCATGAAATACAGGGACTAAATTCTTCTTTCAGGGGAAGAAGAGAAAACAGCCGAGCAGTGAGCACCAGCCACTCTGCTTCTCCTGGACAATATAACTTCCAGAATCTGAACAAAGCGGTATCTTGGACAGGAATCAGAGTGAGAGGAGAGCCTGGGAATAATGGGGACCTAGCAGAAGGGAAGAAAACAATTAAGCGACCCAGAAGAAATTGACCATGGTGGCACCAGCTGGGAACCAAACTGAAAAATAACATCTTTTCTGCTCGTGGAGAAACAGAGACCTGCACCACAGCAAGAGGATTTCCGGCAGTTGTTGACGGCAGAAAGCTTATGACGGAGCGGCCCCCCAGGGTCACCAGTTCGTGGGTGACTGCAGGACAAATGCCCAAGCACAGCATCACAGCGTTGCACAGAGCAGGAGTGGGTGTAGCAAAGGGTTGCGGCTTGGAACTTGGGCCCCAGAGCAGGCCCCCGGCTCCCTCACCCTGCTGAGTTCCGGGGTTGGATGAGTCAAGGGCAGTCGCGGGATACTGCTCTGGAGAGCTGCCTGCAGGGGGCTGGCTGAGAGGCGGGGTGCAGCGACCCCAGTCCTGGCGCCTGCGCTCAGAAGCCAGAGTCAGTCTGAGCTACTGAGGAGCGGATGCTCTAGGTTTCTCCGAGGCTCAACCCGCTCGGGAGGAAAGGAAGGAGTCACACGCCCCCAAAATAGAAATTTTTTCGTTTAGTATTCATTATTTGATTGTATTATTTTTCATCTTTTATTTCAATTGTATAGAAGGAGAGGGCCGGCCATATAGCTCAGCGGACTAAAGTGCCTGCTTAAGCAGAGGGCAGCGGCTGGCTGGGGTTCAATCCCCAGCAAGCAGCACTGAGGGATTCAGTCCCTAGGGCACGCTGAGACAGTGGTTGAGACTGGGCTGGGTGTCTGTGTGCTCTGCCTTCTATTTTTTTTCCCTACCTCCCAGCGTCTTTTGCGGGGGAAAAGGGATCTTCTGCACATTTATATCCTGCTTTCACCGCATCTCTTCACCGGACCTCTCCCTCCGTATTTTATTCATTCTCAATTTTACTTTTCTCGCGTCTCGCTTTTCAACTGCCTCTCTGATACTTCCCCCCTAATATTTGAATCATAGAACGTTTTCCCACCCCATTTCCCATGACCAATTTTGCGCAGTTTTCTGTTATCCTTTTCTAAATATACAACGCCACACCCTTAACATCAATAGGACCCTTTGCCTTTCCCCTCCTATTCCCTCCTCCTCATACCACAGAGCAGAGAACTTCAATTTTGCATTCCTTCTTCTTTTCTGTCTCTTCTCTGTCCTGCTCTGGCATGACACGGTCCCTCAACCTCCTGGGATTTTGATGACTGGTTCCATAAAATTACTGTTGATTACTGTTTTTAGCAGAAGGAGACACAGCCATGGTATTTAGTGTACTTTAACTGGAGGTCAAGCCTTGGGTTGTTAGGATACTTAAAGGGTAGTTGTGGATTTCCGCTCTGGGCTAACGGTGGACTCAAGTCAGGGTCTTATGGTCTGGTATTCCTCAGCTAGCTCTGACAGGTTCCACTGCCATGGATGCATTAGCTTCTTCCTGATCTAGTTGAATTGACTCCACAGGAATAATCCTGACTGAGGGGACAGCTAAATGCCAGAAAACTTGTCTGCTGAACCCACATCACAGCCAGGAGAGGGACAGCAAGAGGTCGTCTCCTCCCCCTCCTGCTACCCCTCCTTACCACTTCTCCTTCCTCCTCGCCCTCCCCATCCTCCTCCCCCTCTTCTCCTCAATTCCTTAAATTTCCCACACTTACCCCCCATCTTCACGAATAGAGCTCCTTGCTCCTCCCCATCCTAGACCTTGGCTCTTCCATATCTCACCTATATCACCATCCTCCCTACACACACATTGTAATAACCACATAGCTTTTCTTAACACCAAGTGAAACTTCCTTTCTCTCATATCTCATTCTCACCGCCACAAAATATCCTATGAAAACCCTCAAAACTAAGCCTGCAAATCAACCAAAAGTACTCCAGCAAAGTCACACCCCATGTAGATCTCTTCTCACCACTGTGTCCCCTTAGTGCCTACAGCTGCTCATCCAGCTGCCTCCCACCCCCCCCCCACCCACCTCACCTACTTCACTGCAGAGGACAGAAATGGTGGCATATTGAATCTTTGGAGGCTGTTATAGATACAAGCAATTTTTCAGCCAAACAGGGACAAATTCAAAGTTCCAGCAGGCGTGATAGGGCACACATATAGTCTCAACACTTGGGAGACTGAGGTAGAAGGATTGCTGTGAGCTCAAATAGCCTGAACTGCATAGTGAAACCTTGTCTCAGAAAGACAAAACAAAAAGGAAGGGACAAAAAACACACCCTCCCAATTGAAATCCCTTACAGTAAATAATAGGGGCAAACACTAGCACTGGATACACAGAGTTGAGAATTATTCTAAATATCTTAATAAAAATCTCAATGTAAACCAAAAATTCTCCTTACTTCTCTGGTCCCTAACCTGCAGTAAGCCCCAGAGAGAGAGAGAGAGAGAGAGAGAGAGAGAGAGAGAGAGAGAGAGAGAACTAACAGAATGGAGAAACAAGATAATAGATGCGTTCAGAGGGGCACTGAACCAAAAGCTTACAACTATTATACTCAATAAATTTTTTGAAAATAGATTCTTAAAAATTGAGCATGTTAGCCGGGCATGGTGGCTCACCCCTGTAATCCCAGCACTCAGGAGGTTGAGGCAGGAGGATTGGTGTGAGTTTGAGACCAGCCTGGGCCACACAAGTGAGCTCAAGGCCAGCCTCAACTGCATAGCGAGACCCTATCTCAAAAAGACAAAAAAAAAAAAAAAAAAAAAAAAATGAGCATGTTAACAAAAACAGGAATTTTTTTCTTTTATGTATTTGGTATAGGGTCTCACTATGCAGCTCGGACTCATAGTGATCTTCCTGTGTTCAGCCTCCCCAGTGCTGGGATCACAGGTGTGTGCCACCATGCCTGGTCAAAAACAGTGAAAAATATGAACAACAAAATCAACAATGATATGAAATCCTTAAAAAGATGTCAGACAGAAATGCCTGAGATAAAAAAAATATATAAAACTCATACATTGCAGAAATGACCAATGCTAATACACAGATAGGTGAACTAAAGAAAATTAATAAAGACATTTCAGAGCTGAACCACACCCTTGAACATATGAATGTAACAGATATATACAGAATATTCCACTTCTCCACAAGAGAATATGCATTTTTTTCAGGGGCCTATGATACTTTTTCCAAAATAGATTACATGCTAGTCCACAAATCCTTTTTAAATAAGTAGAGAAGAATTGAAATCACCTAATGACCACTCTCAGTATCACCCTGACAATAAAAATAGAAATCCATGACAGAAGAAATTTCAGAACAAGCAAAACCTCCTGGAAACTAAACAACATGCTCATAAGCAACCAGTGGACCACAGAAGGAAGCAAAAAACAAGTTTAAAATATTCTGAAAATTAATGGTTATAACTCAATGAAATCTCCGGCACACTATGAAAGCATTCTTAAGAGGAAAATTCATTGCAACAAATGCTCATTGCAGTCATTAGGAAAACACAGCAAGCCCACCCTTATAAATACCCTTATAAAAAATCTTAAGGTTCTTGAAAATCAGCAACAAACCAGTCCCAAACTCAAATTAAGGAGATAAATTATAAAGAAGAGAGAAGAAATCAATGAAATTGAGACTAAATGCTATAAAAAGAATCAAAGATCTGGTAGCCAGACTCCCCAAGAGAAAGAGAAACTCACATGACTATGATTAGAAGTGAAATCACAACAGACACTGTCAAAGTGTGGAAGAGAATAACTACTTTGAAAAATTATAGTCAAACACATTAACAAATGTTGAACAAACAGATTCCTAGATACATACAAGCTACTGAAAATAAACCAATAATAAGCCAACCACAAGCAATGAATTTCTCAAAACTTAATAGCGTCACAAATTCTACACAACCTTTAAGGATATTATGTCACCAATAATCCTCAAGCTCTTCAAAGAAAGGGAAAAAGACAAATGCTCCCAAATTCACTTATGGAAGCCAGTATCACCCTAATTCTACAAAACCAATAAAGATGCAACTAAAAAAAAAAAAAAAACTATAGACCAATCTCCTTAATGAATGTAGATGCAAAAATTCTCATTAAGATATTAATAAATATAATGAAGCACAATATCAAAAAGATGATGCATCATGATCAAGTAAGTTTCATCCCAGACATGCTAGCGTGATTCAACATATGTAAGTCAATAAATGTGATACATCACATAAACAGAAGCAAGACAGAGAACCATATGATCGTATCAATAGATGAAGAAAAGGTTTCCAATAAAATCTAACCTTCCTTCATGATAAAAATTCTGAGGAAAACAGGTATAGAAGGACCATACCTGAATAGGATAAAGGCTATTTAGGACAACCCAATACCCAGCACCATACTAAATGGAGAAAAATCAAAAGCATTGACTCTAAATTCAGAAACAAGACAAGGATATACACTATCGCCTCTTCTATTCAGTGTAGTATTATCCAGAGCAACTAAGAGAAAGAAATAAAAGGAACACATATAAAAAGAACTTAAATGATCATTATTTGAAGATGACATTATACTCCACATAGAAGACCCAAAGAATTCCACCAAGAAACTCATAGAATAACCAATCTCAGCAAAGTAACAGCTTATAAGATCAACTTTCAAAAATTATTTGCATTTATATACACAAACAATGAATGGGACAAAAAGGAAATTATGAAAATAATACAGTAGCTCCAAGAAAATGAAATACCTAAGAAGTAATCTAACCAAGCAAGTGAAAGAATTCTACAAAGAAAACTACAGTACTCTGAAGAAGACATCAGAAAATGGAAAGATGTCTTCAGTGCCTATATAGAACTAATAGTCAAAATAGCCATCCTTCTGAAAGTGTTATGCATATCCATTGAAACTCTAATCAAAATGCCAACAGCGTAATTTCCAGATCTGTAGAAAACAATCCTAAAATTCCTTAATACAGAATTAATGATACAGAAACCTCCTCAGATGTAGTCAACATACTGATTTCTGACACAGGGGCCAAAAATGTACATTGGAGGAAAGATCACCTGTTCCACAGAGATGTCAGGAAAATTGCATATCTATTTGCATAAGAATGAACCTGAACTCTTATCTCTCACTGTATACTAAACTAAACTAAAAATAGGCCAAAGATCCAAACATTAAAGCAGAAACATTAAACCTTCTAGACCAGCAGCTCTCAACCTGTGTGGGTCAGGACTCCGGCAGGGGTCGAATGACCAAAACACAGGGATCGCCTAAAGCCATCAGAAAATACATAATGCATGTCAGGTATTTACATTCTGAATCATAACTGTAGCAAAATTACAGTTTTGAAGTAGCCACCAAAATTATTTTTTGATATAGGGTCACCACAACATGAGGAATTGTATTGCAGGGTCACAGCATTAGAAAGGTTGAGAACCACTGTTCTGGATGATAAAATAGGCAACACACTTGAAGGATAAACTAAACCTCCACTGCACAAGAAATAGCATCAAAAAGCAACAAACGGGATTATATCAAACTACAAAGCTTCTTTCTGTTCAGCAGGAGATTCGACCTATAGAGTGAAAAGACAATCTAGAGAATGGGAAAATATTTTGTCACCCACTCTTGAGAAAGAGAACTAGTATCTAGAATTTAGAAAAAAAAAAAAATTAAACAACCTAAAATTTAAAACCCAATCAAAAACTGGGCAAGAGAAATGAATGGACACTTCACAGAGTAAGAAATACAAATGGTCAACAAATGTATGAAAAAAAAAATGTTCATCATCTCTGGCCATTAGAGAAATGTACATTAAAACGATGCTAAGATGCTACCTTACTCCAGAAAGAAATGCAAGCACTAGGAAATCAAACAATAATAAACACTGGCCGAGGTGTGGTGGGAAAGGAGCCCTTCTACATTATTAGCTGAAATGCAAATTAGTGTAATCAGTATGGAAATCAGTATGGAGATTTCTCAAAGAACTGAAAGCAGAAATTCCATGGGACCCAGCTATTGCGACCCCGCAGCTAGATGTTTTCCCCTAAGAACTTGAGACATCATACTACAGTGATACCAATGTTTAGAGCAGAACAACTGGTAATAGCTAAATCCTGACAGCATCCTGTATACCTGTCAAGAGAAGATTGGATAAACAAAATGTGGTATCTCTCTATAAAGGAATACTATTCAGCCATAAAGAATGACATATTTGAGACATGCCTGAGAAAATGGATGTACCAGGAAATCATAATGTTGAGTAAAATAAGGCAGACACACAAGCCTAAATACCATATAGTATTTTTCATTTGAATAAGACAAAGCACAAACCAATAAGATAAAGGATGGATAGAAAGGAACAAGGGGATGAATCTCTTGAAAAAGAGAATTGGTCCGAGGAAACATGGGTGAGGGGTGAGAAGAAGGCAAAGGGGCTATAAGAAGAATAAGAATACACGACACACAGGAACCTGAAATGTGCTTAAAAATAATATTAACAAGCATGAAAAAGGGGATAAGGAATCCAGAAAAGGAGGAGGGAGAGGGATTTTTTAGAAAAAAAATAAGCTGTAGTATGTATATATAACCATCCCCAAGATGATTGGCAAAATGCATGAATTGTAAACATGAACCCATTTTATAACATAAAAAGCTTTGCCTTAAAGATTTCATTTTATTTTGAAAATATGCATCATATGACATATTTTATAATATATCATAGCTTAATCTTTCTTTCTATTTTAGGGAACTCATAGTGATCTACCTGTTCACAGCCTCCCAAGACCTGGGATTACAGGTGTGTGCCATCACGCTGAGTCTCAATTGCCATCTCAGCACACCCCTGGGGGCGGAGCCGGTCGCACCCCGGACCCCTGCCCCTGCATGTAGGCGCTGTAACCCGCTGAGCTATTTGGCTGTCCCTTAACCATCTTTCTTTTCAAACTATTTCTGTCTTTTCTGATTTCACTGCTCTGAAAAGGGCTGCCTGCAAGCTTGGTTGCAAATACATGTTTAGGAAAGTGTGTTCATGTGTTCTCAGTGTGACTTCCAAGCTGCCCTCCAGTGAGGCTGCGTCTCTTCCTCTTTTCACATGCACAGACTGAGAGCTATGGCCGCTCGACGTCCAGGAGAGCAAGTCTGCACACACGCACTGCGCATGCTCAAGGCTGCAACGGTGACGCAGGGCCTTTATTCTTTGCCCCCGCACCTTTAGAGAAGAGAGTCTCGCTATGAGCCAGGACACCCAAAATCATTCCCAGGAGAGGAGGTGGCAGGCGGGAGGAAAATGAAACATTTTATGCTAAAAAATCAAGTGAATCTAAGCTTGTTTGTTTTTCTGGTGCCTCTTTACATTTTGTAACCCCTATGGTGAAACGAGGCCTTGGGGTATCCTCTTCTTCCTGAAGGACCACTTTGGCTAGGACAAGAATTGCGGTTAAAAGGTCATGGAACGAACCAATCAGGGAGGTTCTGTTGTAATCCTCTCGAGAAGAACCAGGAAGCAGAGGAAGACAGGGTTAGGCAGAAGTAGCGTGCAGCTGTCAGGAGAGGATCTTGCACACGGTCCTTTGGGGTTCCAGGAAGGCCACACTGAGGTTATGAGCGGTTGTTAGGGCTATCCGGGCCACTTCTCATAAGAAATAGCCAGCACATAGCTGAATAAATACCTTTCCTTAATTGGCATTACAATTTCACGCTAATGCTATTTAAATTTTATATTTCTTGAATGTACTCTTGGTATAGTAAATTGAATTTATTCCCCCAGCCACCCACCCACCCACATCTTTTTAAAATAATGGAAGCAGCTCTATCTTTGTACTTTCCCTGATACTGTAAACAAAATGCTGAATTTTAATATAACGATTAAACTTTCAGAATTAAGCGGCGAAACGCTGAGGGAGAGTCCTGTTAGCCTTAGTCTGACCAGTCACGTTGCAGTATCTTTCTACATATATTTGATCAGGGGAAAAACAAAAGACTCTTATGGCCTAATAGTTTTATTGATACTCCTCTCTTTTAACCTATTTAGATCACCATAAAATTTCCAATTTCTTTTTAGGGGGAAGGGGAAAGGGAGGAAGAGAAAGAAAAAAAATAGAAAAAGAAGGATAAAATAAAAACCAAGCTTCATGAACAGGGAGGAAAAGGGGATAGGACTGGAGAAAACAAGGAGGAATTGACATATATCATGTACAGAAATAAATTCCCTATAATGAACACGATCACTGTGTACTCCTATGCTGTACCAATAAACTTAAATTTAAAAAAAAATTCAATTCCTAGCACTATTAGCTTTCCTTCTTCCTATCATATACTTACAATTGAAAGAAAAAAACTAGGGATATGCTGCTTAAATATGTCTTAAAAATGTGCTTGCTTGGGGAGTACATACACTAAAATGCAAAGTGCCTATGTGTATATGAAACTAGGAAGTGAAAGTATTCTGAATTTTCAATATTGCCTCCATGAGGCCTCATGCTAAGGACTTTTCAATATGTTGGCATTACTTATTCCAATGAAGTAACTCTCTATCCCTTCACTCTCTCGTTTTGACAAGAAATAAAGGGAAGAAACAAAAAACAAGTGGAAATGGTACATTTAAGTTGGTTTGATGTGGTGCACTCCTGTAATCCCAGCTCTCGGGAAGCTATAAACAGGCAGGTCACTATGAGTCCCATCTAGTAGTGAGACCCTCAACACCCTGTAAACCCTTCCCTAAAAAATATGAATAAAATAAGAAATAGATTTGATAATTGAAGAACTAAAAGGAACTAACCACAGAAAGAGTAAGGAAAAGATAATTTCTGACTCAGTTTATTGGCACAGGCTTTTTATAGGATGTGGGAGGGAAGCTTGGTGTCCTTGGGACCAGAAAGTTGATCTCTTTGGACTTGTGCAGAACAGAAAGACACTTAGGAGTCTCCACTGTGGAGAGAGGCCCTGTATGTATATTAAAAAAAGAACGTAAGGCACTTAGTGATCATAGTTGAAGTTGGAGAGCTAAGCAGAGACTAGAGGGAACTCTAAAATCTGGTTCTTAAGGAAAAAAAAACGTCGTGAAAGATGTGTAAAGCCCTTAAGCAGAGGAGTGGTGGGATCTCATCAACACTTTATGATCGCTTTTGCTGGTGGGCAGAGGATAAGCTGGAAGCGAAGAAGAATTAAAGTTCAAAAACCAGCTTGGAGGGTGTTATAGTAATCAAGGTGAAAGGTGACAGCAGCTTGAAGTGTCATAGGAAGAGAAATGGAGACCAAAGCGAAAGGCAGAAGGCATCTTGGAGGTAGAGTTGACAAGATTTGCTGAGGGGTCACAGCTGAGTAGAGATAGGGTGGCACGGCCTGTGTCGCTCACCTCTCTGGCTTCAGTAAGCAAGTGTCTGGCATTCCATTTACTGAAGGTCTGGGATGGACATGAGAGAGAAAGGTTGTGGGGTTAAACCCGGAAGTATTCTGGTCATGAGCTTGAGTTGTCTGTGAAATGCTGAGTACAAGTTTGTTTTGGTTACTTTTCTCTCATCGCTGAGGCAAAATATCTGACACCCAAAATTAAGGAGAGAAAAGTTTATTTAGCTCACCATTTGTGGAGGTTCCAGTCCATACTGGCTCCAAGGCAGAATGGTAAATGCAAGAGGGCAACAGTGCATGGTGGTGCAAAGCAGCCACTTTACTGCCCCAGGGTAGGTGTAACACTCACACCCATAATCCCAGCATTACAACATGCATCCCTCAAAAGCTCTAGAAGCCGCCCCGCGTCTGCATGAGGCTCTGGGAGGGGGCCTCTAGACACAAACCGTAACAAAGCTCAGAAGGGTGGCTCAATCTTAGAGGAGAGGCCTGGACCACACATCGAAATCTCAAACTGATCCACAGGATGGTAGTACTCCAGTACAGGAAATTAGTAGGATTATGTTTGAAGCTAGTGTTTGAAAGGAAGAACAGAGACTTAAGAACTGAGTGCCGAAGGATGCTAGCATGGAGCTGGGACGCTGAGGAAGTCAGCAAAGAAGGTAGAGGAGTTGAGCAGAGGAGACCAGAGGGGAACGTACTGAGTAGCACAAAATTGGTGTTCTGTGGAGGGAAACGTGGTTCTCACTGTAGGTAGACAGGGAGCTAATGCTTGACAGGCCCGGGGGGAAATGCTCAGAGGGGCGGCATCTGCTGAATTTTGTAGTGCGGATGCCCTCACTGATGTTGAGCCAGCATGCTCCCATGAAACCTGCAGCTGGAAAGAAAGAAGCGCAGCTGGCTGCTGAGTGCCACTCCTGTGGGGCTCCGGGAGCTGCTGAGAGGGAGCAGGAGATGGAGGGAGAGCTGCGGACTGGATTTGGCAATATGCACGTCACTGCTGACCTTGAGAAGTATGATTGTTCTATGGGGGTTGGAATAGAAGCCAGCCGGAAGTGAATCGAAAACGACAATGACACCAAAAAGGAAAACCAAAGCACAACCTTCCTGAAGAAATGCGCAGACGGCAGCTGGAATGAGAAGTCAAATTTTTAAAAATAATATACTCAGTGACATAGACAGTTTTCCTCAATGTATATCAAAGAAGTAGAAGAAATGGGATTTGAAGTAGGTTTGATTGACTTCAACCTTTGTGACTTTTTAAAAGGTTTACACAAGGGCTAGCCAGATAGCTCAGCAGATTAAAACACCCGCAAGCAGGCGCGGGGGCCAGGTTTTGATCCCGGGGACTGCCACACTGACCCCGCCCCAGGGGTGCACTGAGACAGCAATTGAGACTGGGCCTGGTGGTGTGTACCTGTAATCCTGGCTCTTGAGAGGCTGTAAACAGGCAGATCACTATGAGTCGATCTAGTAGTAAGACCTTGAACACCTTGTAGATTCTCCCACCCCAAAAAATTAAAATAATATTAAAGCTTGGACCATAGAGAAAAGGCTTTGTAAACTAAACATAAAATCATAAGTGATTTCTCTTTTATATTTTTCTGTATTTTCCAATTTTTTTCACAAAGGGATTAAATTATTTTATATTCATAAGAATCCTGAATATCTTTGTATATATTTGCAGGGTAAATATCAGGGTACAGAAAAATATTACGAGATCATTACCTAGTCAAGTTCAACAAACCCAGCTTAATTACTAAACAGTGCCACCTAGTGTAAAATTTATCTCATACAAATATTTTAACTTTTATTCCATTTTACAGCTTATAAAGCAGCACACATTAAAATATCTGTGAACGAAAATACCTCAAGGTGCTAACTTCAAAAGTTAAATTCATAGATTCTAATTCTTAGGTGGTTTCACAGTTAGCATCAGGCAGGGACTGTGTCCCGTGTTTGGTACAGTGTTAAGTACACTGCTATAGCTTGAAAGATAATGATTGGTGGGACTCAGAAGTGATTTAACTTTTATTAAAAAATTGAAATGTAAGCGGCTGGGGAGATAGCTCCGTGGCACAAGTGTCTACCTGGCAAGTGCTAGGTTGTGAGTTCGAATCCCGGTCCTACCCCCCCCCAAAAAAAAATGAAATGTAAAATGAACTATAACTATTCTTTATTCTCCTCTAGAATAGAGTGTGCAATTGGAATGTTACTTAGAGATAAAGTTGGGTCTCTGGGATATATTTTTGCCTTTGACTTACTATGAAGACGTGGCTCTGACAAAATTCAGTATAATAGACAGGAAGGGTGGTATATAGACGCAATGGATAATCGAGTTCTTATTTCTGGGTCTAGATTATTCATGTGTAAATACAATTACAAGGTTATAGATTCCTTCCTGGATTTTCTATCACATTATTTATAATAGCTTGAATGAATATAAAAATCTCATACTAATAGTATTTAAGATGATCAATATGTGCTTTCTCTTTAATGGTATTTGAATAGAATTACTGTTTTTAATATTAAAGTAGAAAAAGATTTATTGCTATTTGCAAAAAGTGAAAAAATGTTATTCGCAGCTAATTTTCACATCAGAAAAATGTAACATTTTCTATAGTAATTGTTGTGGTTTGTGTCAAGTTGTCTCCCTGAAGCCTGGTGCAGCTATGGGGCAGCTTCTGGAGTTTGTGATGGTTTATTGTGAGTGTGGACGCTGCAGTTGCCCTGGGGCGGGGAGTTTGTATTACAGTGTAAGGAGGAGAGAGGGCCGGCTGGCTGCCTGAGCTGTGCCACACCCTCTGCTCTCTGCTCTCTGCCACCACCACGAAAGGTGGCTGCCATGTGCCGCTCTGCCTTGGAGCCAGCTGAGTATGGACAGAAACCTCCACTAACCGTGAGCTAAGTAAACTTTCCTTCCTTCCTTTTGGGTGTCGGGTATTTGTCCCGGCAATGAGAGAAAAGTAAATGAGACAATAATACTAGTTGAACCAAAGCAGTGGAGTCTAAAATAAAGATAACATACAAAACTCAATAGCTAACTTAGCAGCAGTAGTTTATTAGAAAATATAATGAAAGAAGACACCACCTATAATATCATAAAAGACTACAAAAATAACCCCAGAAGTATATAAGGCACTGTAGCTTGCTAAAATCTGATGACGTGTGGCTTTGAATTTGTTTCACAATAGGTTGTATGAAAAATGAGGAGTTAATTACATTTGGTTTGTTCCACCTTTAAAATTTTTCTTTTGTGACAGTTCAGTAGTACATGTACTTAAATGTGTTAGTAGCAAATGGAATTAACAGTGTTAAACTTGTACGGTACAATAGTAAACTTGAATTTATCAAGCATGGCCCCTGAAACTGATCAGACTGCCACCTATGAGTAGCAAGAGAAAAGAGAGGCCCTGAAATAAATTTATCAAGTACTGTTGTATCAGAACTTGTACTACAGAACATGGCAGAGTTTCTAGATGCAATACAGAAGCCACACATAAACCTGAATTTAGAGCACCTGCTTAGGCAGAGCGCAGTGGCCAGGTTCAACTCCTGGCCTACCTGCTTGCCGTCACCCCAGGGTGCACTGAGAGGAGACTGGGCATGGTGGTGTGCACCTGTCATCCCAGGTGCTCTTGGGAGACTCTTGAGAGGCTGAAAATAGGAGAATTACTATGAGTTGAATCTACGTAGTGAGACCCTGTAGGCCCTGTAGACTCTGTCCTAAATGCATAAATAAAATAAACTTGAATATAGGATAATGATGAATACTTGTTAGGAAATTGGTTGTGGTAGCATGCAGCTATTGTCTCCCCTACCTGGAAGGCTAAGGCAGAAGGAGGACATGGAGCCTAATGAACTTAAGTTGTGTGTCTCTATTTGAAAGAAGGGTATTTTCTGGCCATATAATTTTGAGACAACCCCACCCTCACCATGAAATTTTAAAATGTGGAGCCTCTTGTTCAGAAATTAAGAATTTCAAGGTAGTAACATCAACAGCATTAATCAATTCTTTCTGAGCCCAGACTACACACAAGCCACCTTCTCTCTCTCTCTCTCTCTCTCTCTCTCTCTCTCTCTCTCTCTCTATATATATATATATATATATATATATATATATATATATATATGTATATATATGTATATATTGCCTAAATTGATTTAGAAATTTCTGTAAGGGAAGCTCATTTTTTATTACACTAGAAGCATATGAATGAATTCAAATTTATGATGTATTAATATCTTGGTAAGTGAACCCACTAAATTAGGAAGAAAAGAAAACTATAAAATACAGACTTTGTAGCCATATTTGGCCAAGATTTGTCCTCAAGCCTGTCTTGAAGTGTTGCATCAGGGACCCACAGTTTCTTCAAGTTGTAATCAAAGCTGCATGCATGTGTGTGTGTTTTTAGGGTAGAACTTTCATCTGATTCTGAAAGGAATAAAGAACCCTAAAGATACAAGAACTATTGCTCTATAAAATGATTTCATTATTTAAAAATGTCTCAGGCAAATCATGTTTGCTTTGAAAAGCTTCAGCTGGTAGCTCTTTTAAAATCTTTACAAGAAGATATGCAGGTTCTTAAAACAACTTTTGTTGCACGATATAAAAAAGGCAATGTGAAATGAGGAACATAGGAATAAACATAATCTGTACAAGATCCTACTCAGCAAAATGAAACCTGAAAGAATCTATGGTAAACCCTTACACCCTAGCTGTCACTATTACACAACTTAAAGTTACTTAACTTAAAGGCATAGTAAAACCTATCTTTAGTTGTAGCACAGCTTGTACAATAATACATAATACTTATTGAATATGTCATGTGCTTGGCAGCGTCTTGATAATCATTTGCAATTCTTTCTTTAATCATATACAATTCTTAATTCATATAATTCTCTCAACAGGTAATCCCTTTGTCATTGAGCTATATCCTCAGCCTCTAAATAAATAGCTTAAAACATTTTGAGACAGGGTCTTGCTAAATTATCCAGGATGGTGTCACACTTGCAGTCCTTCTGCCTTAGCCTCCTGAGTACTGGGAGTATATGTATGCGGCACCATGTCTGACCAGAAAATTCTTTCACTTGGCCTCTATTTCTTTGTCAGACCCCAATCTCCTACTGGCTCCTTCTCCCTCAGCCTGTCTAGGGGATTCATCAGTTCTTCCTATTGGACCTTGATCCTCTGTGGAGAACCGTTCAGACTATTTCAAAGTTCAGAGGCATCTAAGGACACCTGAGAATGTGACCCCACTTGTTTGGCACAACTGCACAGTGGGACACAATTATGTAACCATGATATAATGCGGGTAAACAAGCACGCTCAGGCTACAGTACCATGTGAGATTGTAAATATGAGATAATGACCTGTGTAAGAACTACACAGTAGAGATGCAGGTGGCTCTTGTTCCAGCACTCCTGGGCTCGGCTCTGCTCCATGCTCTCTACTGTTGTTGTTCCTGATGTCCTGCACATGAACATTCTTGGGACCTCACCCACGAAAACCTCTCCTTGGCCCCTGAGCAGGCTGGCACCCTCTTCTCCCCATCTGTATATACTCCTTAGATAGACTAAGCCAATCCCATAACTTTAAATACCATCGTGTGTATGCTGATGGTTTTCAAATTTATATTTTCAGCATGGACCTCCTCCTTAAGTCCAGACATATATATTCAACTACCTTCATATCCCTTCAGATTTAGTCAAGGTCTAGTCAATAACTAAGACAACACTCAGCCAAAATGAACTCCAGATTTCCCGCTGTCTTCCCCACCTCAGTAAATAGCAACCCTATTCTTCTGGTATCCAGAACAGAAAATCTTGGAGGCATCTTTGTCCCTTTTTCCTCTTTCACACTCCACATCAAATCTATTGGCAAATGGGGTCAACTTAATCTTCGAAATATCTCCACATCAATATAGATCCCAATCCATCCGCTCCTTAGCCCAAGTCACCAGGCTTTCTCTTGGCTGGGTCATGGCCAGAGTCTCTTCACAGACCATGAGAGCGGGCCTCTTAGATCTTCTCACAGGGAAGCATAACTGAACAGTGACATCACCTGCGACACCTACAATCTATCACTATTTTCTCACAGAGGCCAGATTTCCTACGGGCTCCTCATCCCAGTAAGTGACTGGAACAGCAGTCCTATTCCTGAGAGTGGGAGACTTGTCTGGTGGGTGAATTTACCAAATTTTCCTGGAACTACACCACTGTCTGAGCCTTCCATTTAACCTTCCTTCCTTCTGCCCCACACAAGAGAAAACGGTATCACAGTCAGAAGGTTCCCAAAACTTACTTTGTCACCCTCCTCAGCTCCCCTCAGAGGCATTCCTCTTACTAAATCTCTTGGCCAATTGTGGTGCTGCATATCTGTAATCCCAGCACTCTGGGAGGCTGAGGCTGGTGAACTACAATTTATTAAAGTTAGTGAGACCTTGTCTCAAAACAAAAATGTCTGGGAATTTAACTTGGTGCAAAAGTCCTTGGTTCAATCCTCAACATTTTTTTTAACATGCAAAATCTCTCTTTTACCTCTTAGAGTACCCAGACTGTCACAGTCTCCTAACTGTTCTACTTGATGGCACTCTTAAAGTCACAGAGCATCTTCACACAGCCATTAGAGGCCATCAAGCTGCAACTAAACTCCTTTACCAGTGCCTTGAGGCACTGTGAAATCTGGTCGTTGCCTACCTGCAGATCTAGTCTCCCCTTTGCTGACCGTGCATATCCCCTGCCCATTTCTTGACCCGTTGGCTATGGTTTACGTGTCTTTGCATGTGTCTTCTCTATAACGCTTTACCCCAGATATAGATGTAGACATCGTTATGAATATGGATATATCTACATAGAGATTTCTATTTAGATGAAGACATCTTGATCTCTCTCCTTATTCAAGATCATTGTTCTCTTCCTCTTATTCTTTGTTGCTTCTCTTGCCCTACGACAATACATATACCATGCGAACAGAGACTATGTTTTATCCACTCTGTCCACTCCTATATTCCTAACACTAGAACAGCATCCGGAATTTAATACTCGCTAAATATTGTTGAGTGAATAAATGGAAGCATTCTTAAAATATAGATAGGTAGATAGATAGATAGATAGATAGATATAGATATATTTGGACTGGCCTGATAGCTGAGCAGACTAAAGTGCTTGCTTAGGCAGAGCACAGCAGTCGGGGTTTGATCTGTGCCATGCCGTGCCAGCCCTGCCCTTGGGGCACACTGAGACGGGATTGGTGGCTCTCACTTGCCATCCCAGCACTTTGGGAGGCTGAAAACAGGAGAATCATTACAAGTCTGATCTACGTAGTGAGACCCTGTACATCCTGTAGACCCTTTCCTAAATGCAGAAACAAATAAATAATAATAATAATAATAATAATAATAATAATAATAAATCCTAGAACTATAAAAGATCAAAGGAATTTGCAAACATATGTTTGCTTAGGAACATCTGGGGACCTAAATTTATATTTTCTTTATTTGCTGATTATGAAACAATGCCGAAATTTTGTAATAAAGAATTTAACCACATATTGATTACTAATCTTTTAAATACAAAATATTAAATGGCACTTTTTTCACAAACCAGTTTAACACATGCTCAGTTAGCTGGGTTGCAGGCAGAAATGTGCTAAATGTCAAGGGAAAGAAAATTGTTTATGATTCTGAGGAGTATAAGTGGCACTAGGTAATTCTTGGCAGGTCTATTTTTTTCCAGGCATAGTGAGAAAAATATAGGAAAGCATTCAAAACCCTCCTTGCTGCTGGAGTTATGTGACAGCAAATTAACTTACTGACTGTAATTAGGAGTAATTGGGCATGGATCTGAATTTTTGTGAGACTTAAAATCAGAACCCTTAAGGTTTTTTTTTTTTTTTTAATGCATGTTCTAGTGAAACCTAGAGCTGCCATCCTCCTTTTCTAGTTATAATCTTAGAGAAGAAAAAATGAAAAGTATAACATAATTGCATTTAAAAAGCAGAGGCAAAATTATAAGTTAAAGGGTTGCAGAAACGTTCTCTGACAGAGTCACGTGCATACAAAGTGCAGACCTTGTGGCACAGGCACTGAAGCCACAAAGTGGCTTTTTGGCAATCTGCCCTTCTCTGAATACTACATCTAGAGGGAAGAGGCAGAAAAATGCAGAGACGATATCCTGCCATTGATTCACTGCCCAGGAAGGTCAGACTGATGTACAACATCCAACGGCATACACAAATCCTGACGCACTATGTCACTCCTGCCAAGTAGTTAAAAGGCCCCACTTCTTGTTTTACCACTAAGCTATTGTACGAATTTGAATATTTCCATCCTTCCATGAGTTGTGGCATAAAGCTGTAAGTACGCTTTGTAAATACTTATGTATTACTCACTGGTGGGGAAACAAAAAAGCATTTATCCTGTGGAGCCTTATTCTATTTTCCATGAGGAAACATGACTCAGTTTTCACTCTATCTTTCCTATAAAAAGCCAAAGCTATGATCTATTAAACATATTCAGAAAGTTATTAACAACTACCAAATGCACATGTGTCCAGTCCTCAGAAACCCAAGCTATCTAAGATATGGCGTGGTAGGATAGAACATCGACTTGCAAGTCGGAAGTCCTGTACTATCACTTCTAATTAGCTGCTAACTAGTTTTATGACTTAAAATAAGTTACAAAGCCTCTCAGAATTATTATGGTATTGCTGCTTAAGAAATTACTGTAAACATAATGGCTTCAAGCAGCAAACACATAGGACACTGCCGTTTCTGCAGGTTAGGAGTTCAGCCGTGTCTGAACTGATGTGGTTCTTGGAATCTCCAGAGATTGTACTGGACATGTCAGCTAGAGTTGTCTCATCTGAAGGCTGTCCTGGAGGCAACATCTGCTTCTAAACTCACTCCTATGGGTGTTGACAAGAGGCCTCAGTTCCTAGCCCAGTGGGCCCTGGTGTTATGGCAGCTCATTTCCCTCAAAGTAGCCAAGCAAGAGTGAGAAAGGAACCAGTCAGGGGCCGCTGCAGCCTTCACAGCTTGATCTTAGTGGCAGTGCACCATCAGTGCTTCTGTGCTCTACTCTTTGTCGGTTAACTCTGATTCCCTAGGGTGAGTACTCTATGGGCGTGTGAGTACCACTGGGAAGGAACATTGTGGTGGGGGCCTCTTGGCGGCCAACTGTGTGCTCTCCTTCTCAGTGTCCTTATGTGTAGAATGAGGTCTTCGAGCTGCACGATCTTTCCAGCTGGTAACCTCATGTCTCCCCAGTGTCACCTTCAGACTTGGCTTTTACACTGTCATGCAAAAATTTCTACTCATTCTAGCTTTCAGCCTATTGCCTGTACCCACCATACACCTCCCTGTTACCGTCACTTGTAGACATCTCAGACTCTACTTCCTGGCTTCTCACTGTGCTATGACTTGGCTCCTGGTTTACAGTTGTCCTCCTCACCCCAAGTGCTGTCATCATCCTAGGATGATGACCGTGTCCTCCTCATAGGTGACCCATCTTCCACAAGGCTTTTAGTTCCTTGACCCCCTTCTTTTCAGAAAGGAGGAAAATTAGTCCTTTCTCTTCAAATCCATTCCATGCCAACACCCTCAATTTGTCCTCATCAAATCCATTTAACTTCATAACCAGTAAATTCAGTCTCCTACGCTCATCATGACTTCTTCTTCCAGTTATCTCAATAGCTAGTTCCAAGAGATGAAGGCTGCTGTGGTTTATGTCTAGTTGTCCCCCTAAAGCCTCATGCAATCAGGAGGTGGGGACTTGTAGAGTTTGAGACTTGATCATAATCCACTGGGATTATGTACTTTAGTACTGATGGGATTATGGGTCTAAGTACTTCTGAGATTATGAGTGTGACCTGAGGTGGACAGGCTGAGGGAGAGAGCCTGAATGTAATACAAACAGAGGCAGAGAGATAGACACAAGCTGTTGCTCTCTGCTCCTCTGGTTGTTCAGTTGCCTCTGTCACCATATTGTTGCTGTTCCACCATGAACTGCTGGCCTCTGCATTGTGCCTCTCTGAGTTGGATCAAGGTGAATATGGACTGAAACCTCCAGTAACTGTGGGCTAAATAAACCTCTCCTTCCTTCATTTTGAGTGTTGGGTATTTGTCCCAGCAACGAGTAAAAAGTAACTAAGACAGAATTTGGTACCAGAGAAGTGGGGTTGTTGCTGTGACTAACCTGACCATGTGGATTACAAGCTTTTGGGAATGGCTGATGGGAAGAGATAGGAAAGGTTCAGAGATGTTGGCTACAAGCAAAGCACTGGAACAGCTTCAGCTGTTCTGTTTGGGAAATTCTCCTCAGAACTCAGACCAGAAGACTGGCTTGAAGCCTGGGTATAAAGAATGGTTTATGAGCAGAGATTGGAAATGTTTAGAGAGGTCCTCTACTTGTGAAGAGCTGGAAAAGCTTTAGCTGTTCTGGAGGGGAGATTCTAGTCAGAACTCAGACCAGAAGACTGGCAGAAGGCCTGCCTGTAAAGACCAGGCTTAGGAAGTTTCTGCTGGAAAAAAAGACAGCATTAGTCATTGGACTGCAGATGATTTGTGCTATGGCTTGGCTTAAAGTCTGTCAGAATTTTGCTCATGCCCAGAGACTTTGCCTAAGACTGAGATTAAGCATCACAGACTGATTAATCTTTCAAGAGATATTTCAAAGCAGCCAACTATTGGGGCTGTGGCATGGTTGTTATTGGTGGCTTTTAGCCAGATTTATGTTGAAAATCAAGAGCAAAGAGTGAGCAAGACGATTTAAAATGTGAGTTTGGCCAGAAAGGAAAGTTATGGACTGCAAAGATGGAGCTGAAAGGATCTCTATAGCTGGGAAGGAACTGAAGAATCAAAAGGATGGCCTGAGGGCATCACAAGAGGTAGCAGCTCTCTACCACTTGCAGCCTCAGAATTGCAAAGAGAGGTTTGCCTTGAGAAGAAAATCGCAGAGACCCAAGTATCACAATGGCGGCAGGGACCAAACCAGGTTGTAAAATGGTGCCAGCATGGAGAATTTGTTTCTTGGAATCAAAGTCAGAGTGTTCATCAATCCAGGCACTCCACCCCTACAACCAAGAGAGAAGAAAGCCTGGCTACTGCTCCAGCTGGCAGCAGACCTTGGCATCATCCACATGGCAGTTGTTTTAGGCGCATTGAGAATGCAGGATTTCTGAGGTTCAGAAGGCTTGATTTCAGAAGAAGGCCTGGGAGGCCAGGAAGTATGCCCCTGAGAGGGCAGTGTGTAAATTATATGTGAGAAGCCTGTTCAGTGGAAACCCCAGAAGTTTGGAAAAGCCAGGAATGTGGATCGTGCAAAGAAGGAGCAAATCCGGCCTAAGAGAGAAGCCATGGAAACTACTACCAAGAGTACTGGAGGAGCTGAGCCATGTAAGACCTTTAGAGCTCACAACTCTGTAGACTGTTTCAGATGTTCCAGTTGAAACTATGGGATTTAATGTTTACCCTGTTGGATTTTGGACATGTGTTGGTCCCAGTGTTTTCTATTCCCCTGCTGCTTGCAACTTTTGGAATGCTAATATTTATCTTGTGCTTTGAATGTTGGATATATTTAACTTTTCTATTGTACACAGGCTCACACTTGAGAGTTTGCCTTGGATCTTGGAGGAGAATTGGGACTTTGACTTTTCAGCAATGCTAAAACTGTTGGGACTTTGGCAACTCTTCCAGATGGACTAAAATGTCTTTTGCACAAAGGAATATGTATGAGACTTTGGGGGTCCAGGGGCAGAATGTTGTGATTTATATCTAGTTGTCCCCTCAAAGCCTCATGCAATCATGGGACGGGGACTTTTAGAGTTTGAGACATGATTCCTGATCCCTGGGTTTATGTGTTTTAGTACTAATGGGATTATGGGTCTAAGTACTTTTGGGATTACGGATGTAGCCTGGGGTGGAAAAGCTAAGGCACAGAGCCAGATGTAATTTAAAGAGAGACAGAGAGACAGACTAGTGCTATTGCTGTCTGCTGCCCTGGTTGGTCTCTCAACATTTTGTTGCTGTTCCGCCACCATGAACTACTGGCCTCTGCATTTTGCCTCTCTACCTTGGATCCAGCCAAGTATGGACTGAAACCTCCAGTAACTGTGAGCTAAATAAACCTTTCCTTCCTTCATTTTGGGTGTCGGGTATTTGTCCCAGCAACGAGAGAAGAGTAACTAAGCCAAATGCTTAGACTGCTGATCTCCCAGAAAATGGTCACATCTATGATCTGCATTCTCTGTATCGACTCCCCTCTATCTTCACTTCATTTACACTTCAAATTAGATTTCTTTTGTTTTGTTTTTGTAGTACAGGGGATTGAACTCAGGACCTTGCACTAGCCAGGTAAGCATTTATTCTACTGAGCTATTTCTCCAGCCCTTCTAATTAGATTTTGAAGTCTATCACCTGACCTGCTTTCTGAGTAGATTCCTCAGTGCCTTATCTCTATGCCTTTTACTCCTACCTGGAAACCCCAGTCCTGGCTGATTTCAAGTGATGACCTTGTAATTTCTCTATTATCTACAACCAAGTTCCTAAAGGCTGCTGTACAAGCTCACCTAACAGGATAGATTGGTTTCCTTGGTAGGTTAGTCAGTTTTCCATCATTGTGACAAAATATCCAAGAAAAACAAAATCATAAGGGAGGAAAGTTTTATATTGGCTCAATGTTTCAGATGTCCCAGTTTATAGTTGGCTGATTTTGGGCTAGGCAGATAGCTCAGCAGTCTAAGTACCTGCCTGAGACATGCAAAGCCACAGGTTAGATCCCTGGTACCACATGCTGGCCTGGTACCAGGCATGCCAAAATCTGGTGTGGTGGTGCGTGCTTTTGATCCCAGCACTCAGGAGGCAAGATGGGAGGACCACTATGAGTCTGAACTACATAGCAAGACCCTGTACCAAAAACATACATACATACATACATACATACATACATACACACACATACATATATTTGAAAAAATAGTTGGCTGATTTCATGGCTTTTAGGCCGATGGGAAGATACATATCATAGTAGAAGACCATAGCTCATATTAGTCAAAATTGTTCAGACAAGCAGGTGAGGAAAGACAAAGATAGAAGAGAGAGAGGAAAAGCCAGCGGGAGGTGAAGAAAAGAGACTCCTAGGAGGAAGAGCATAGAGATAAGATACCAAGATAGGCCCCCAAGGACACTCCCATGACCTCTCCCTTCAGCTACGCCTCATCTCCTAAGTCTCCATCCCTTTTCAGTCATGCTAAATCCACTGGTCAAATCAGAGCCCTTGTGATCCCGTCACTTCTCAGGCCCCCGCTTCTGAGCACTACTGCTCCAGGGACCGAGCCTTCAGCACATGAGCTTCTGGGGGATGTTTTAGATTCCAAACCATAACCTACAGTCATCAGATACTAAAGCTGCCAATCAGTTCTCAGTCAGTGTTGTTTCCTCTGCTCTCTCTGTCTCTGTCTCCATCTCTGTCGCTTTCTCTGTCTCCATCTCTCTCTCTCCTTCCCTTGCTCCCTCCCACAAAAGCTATCCTACAAACGCTATTTCAAATATTCTCTACTTCCCTCAGAACTGAACACACACATACCCACTTTCATTCACCCCTTCACTTCCCCAAGAAAATGCAAGTGCCTTGTGTAGTCACTAGGTAAAGACTGTCTGGATCCATTCTTTCCCCGCGTTAAAATTTTCATTCTGCATTTCCACCATGATCTGGTTTCAGTCTCTTCACCTGTGTTCAGAACTCCACTCTCTCAGGTCTCACAAACTCTGGCTTAGCACAATCTCACTTTCACTTTCCAGGCCTCCTTAAGGTAATCCCCTTATTTCAACCATCTGTTGACTTCTGCATTTATAGAAGTGCTGTGCCAAATGCTAGCCATTTGCCATAGTGATCACTGACCGTGTGATGTACAGCTAGTTCCAATCGACACCATTTCTTAGACTACGTTTTAAAGACTAGTATAAAATGCAAATTATCTTTTCACTAATTAAACATTGAATGTATAGTTCCCTGGGAGGTTGAGCAGGACAAGATGATTAGATTGTCCCATAATTCCTAAATATTATGTGACCTGGCTTCATTAAGTTATCTGATTTACTTTCTCTGAATAATGCATTTTCAGATATATATCTGAATGATATTTATATGGAGGAAAATACCTTTTTTTTTTCTTTCTGTGGAACTGAGGATTAAACTCAGGCCCTTGCGCTTGCCAGGCAAGCACTTATTCTATGTAGCTATCTCCCCAGCCCAGAAAATAGTTTTATACGTGAAGACAGAGTTATATATGGGTATGGTAAAGTATGCAGTGAATATCTCTTTTATTGCAATATTTTATAAGATAAAAGCATACAAGATTAATCAAACAATATAAGCACAAACTGTTCCCTGCAATGAACTAAAAGAAATAGCAGTATAAGCCGGGCGTGGTGGCGCACGCCTGTAATCCCAGCACTTGGGAGGCTGAGGCAGGAGAATTGGTGCGAGTTCGAGATCAGCCGGGGCTACAAAAGTGAGCTCAAGGCCAGCCTGAACTGCATAGCGAGACCCTGTCTCAAAAAAGACAAAAAAAAAAAAAAAAAAGAAATAGCAGTATAACTATCTGAACTAATATATACACATACATAATAAATACATTATTATATATCATATATAACACACATTATCATATAACATATAACACATTATTATATAATACTATATAGATACATACATTTTATATACATACATTAATATATATGGTGTTTATATATATATGTATGTATTTGTTTGTAAATTTACAGAAAGCCACAGTGTTCAGGGACAATACTAAATACCCTGAAATGTACAGGATATATCCATGAAAGTAATAATTATCTCCTATCTCACAAGATTTAAATTTTTTTCTTTCTCTCTCTCTTTCTTTCTTTCTTTTTTTGCAGTACCAGGGTCAAACTCAGCACTTTGCGCTTGCCAGGTGCCTGTGCTATGCCACTGAGCTGTCTCTCCCCAGCCCCTTACATTTCTAGCTGGCTATTTATCTAGGTGAAAGCCCCTTTTTACTACAATTGAGCATCTAATATGCAATAATATTTCTAGGAATACACCGTTCCGTAAATTGAGAGAAATAACACATTTTGTTTGCAACATTATCTGAAGTGGCTCAGCGCTTTGGAGCTCCCGTTACTCTTGACAGCACCACTCTTGTTATTTGCATCACTGGTCCCATAGCTTCAATTATTTACAGCTGTCCCTTTTCAGCTGATTTGCACGTGGCTATTGACACGCGACTATTTCATCGAGTTTTTCACTGTGATGGAGTTTCTATTCTGTGCTTAGACGCACGTAACTGCCTTCATTCAGACCCCGACCTGCTCTCCTAGACTCAGCTTTGTGGTCTCATCAGAAGACCGTGCAAGCCTGGGTTCTCTTGACAGGCAACGCTCCTTGTCAGTACTGGGGGAAGAAATAGAGAAGGAAGTGGGGGCTGCCCCTTCCTGCTGCCTGCTGCTCTCTGCCCTATTGCATCAGCGATGTCAATGTTGCTTCCCTCTGGCTGCAGCCTTTGACTCTATTCTCTTACCTTCCTTGACAGTTCCAAGATGAGCTTCCAGGCACCACCTCCCCGCCCAGATGCCAGTACTTTTTGCTCAGCATATCCAAGGCCTCCTCCCAGCTTCTAGTTTCTGCACACACTGACTTCTTCCTTCTGTTCCCCCGAAGATTATCATTATCATCTAAGCCGTAACACCTGCTTTTTGGGTTTTCAGCCTTCTAAACCCCATGCAACACCTTTCTGATACTGCACTGTCTCTGCTAAAATGACTTATGTGCTTTCTGTTTTCCGGACTGTACTCTAACCTGTGTGGTTCTCGGTTTCCTGTCTCCCGGGAAACAGACCCTTAGAAATGGGATTTAGGATATTTCAGAGTAGTACTGCGGTTGACAGTTCCTACTGAAAGGAGTAGCCTGGAGAATCCAGTGGCTGCTGCACTTGCAAAGCAGTAATAAATCATGGGCTAGAACAGCTGTTTCTAAAGATCCTGCAGAGATTACAGAAAGAGAAAGACAAATCTGTAGTTTGAAACATCCAACTCAAGGCAGAGAGAGCTAGAGAGTATCTATAATGACCCTAAACTAATTATAGCTACAGAGTCCGACTTACTGAAAGTCAGATCCCAAATTTAGTTTCCTGAATTGCAAAGTGATAGGATGTACTCACAGGTTTACCACATCTCACATTATACGTACCATGCTGAGAAGAAGCAGACCAGAAACTCAGAATGGGAGCCTCTTGGTAGAATTTCACAATAAAGTTTGAAATGAGCAAGTCTCTCTGCCTCACTTGCTGGCAAAAAAAAAAAAAAAGAAAAAAAGGCCTATGTCTGAGGACATAGATCTCCTTAAAGTTCCTGTATGACATTGTCCAGGGAAGTTGCATTGTGCAGAGACAGTTTCTCAAAACTTACTCTACTCAACCCAAAATGACTTTAGATACATAACTAGAGTTTTATCTTAGCATATTTCAAGAAAATTAATGTTAACTTTAATCCAGGAACATACGCCATATTTACTAATAAAATTTGCAGATTTTCCTAATATGTAGAGAAATAAATACCTAAAATACCTTGAAAATGAAGCTGAAGACTATACCCCCAAAAAGGAAACAAGTCAAAATTAGAGCAAAGCCAAAATATAACTCGCATGAATGCATTTATAGGTGATTCTAGATTGGATACAAGTGATAGGATAGCTGGAAGGGGCTCTAATTGTTTGGTTGATTGATGAACTTTGGATTCGCTATTCCATAAAGTGATGGGATAGAACGTCCTTGTCATGGAGAATATACCACTGGTCCAAGAGGAACAGAATGTGAAGTTCCTTTATCCTTCACAGCATGCCCCCTTCAACACACTAGATAGCCATTTCAAGAATGTTAAAAGGATATCTGTGCACCGGGCGTTGAGAAATGTACTTGTGAAGGGGAGCATGGGTATCTTTCAAGAGTGCCACGGTGGTGGGATAATGTTCGGTGGGGCAGCACCTAACCACCATTAATAAGGAGGGAGAAATTCTTGCAATGATAGGACAAATGTACGTTGGTGTATCCAGAATCTCTTGAGCTGGCAGACTATCGATAACCAAGCATCCAGTAATTAAATACATGAACAGCCTGATAAGGTGACACTGTATCATTGCAACTGTGAAAATTCTGGAGACTAGAGACCTAAGTTATGTCTGAAATTAAGGTCTTGGCTCCTTATTGGTGTTTAGACTTTGATTGGCTCATGGGTTTCTGGATTGATGGTGTTATGGTTTGTGTCTAGTTGCCCCCCCGCCTCCGCAAAGCCTCATGCAATCATGGGGCAGGGACTTCCAGAGTTTGAGACTAACTCATGATCTACTGAGATTATGGGTCTTAGTGCTGCTGGGATTATGGGTGCAGTCTGAGGCAGATATCCTGAGGCAGAGAGCCTCAATGTATTACGAGAGACAGAAAAACTGATTCTAGGCGTTGCGCTCGTTGTTGCTCTCTGTTGCTTTGTTGCCCCGGTTGGTCAGTTGCCTCTGTCGCCATTTGTTGCTGTTCCCCCACCATGAACTGGATGCTGTCTTCCCTGTTCCACTCAGCCTTGGAACCAGCTGAATATGGACTGAAACCTCCACTAACTGTGAGCTAAATAAACCTTTCCTTCCTTCATTTTGGGTGTCAGGTATTTGTCCCAGCATCAAGAAAAGAGTACCTAAGACAGATAGAAAGGACAAGCACCTTGAAAAAAGACATGACAGGGCTGGGGAGACAGCTCGGTGGTCCAAGCACCTGTCTAGCAAGTACAAGGACCCAGGTTTGATCCTTGGTACTGCATGCTGCAGTAGCCCTAGAAACCTGGGAGCACTGTGCTGGCCACAGAAACAGGATGTGATGGCGCATGCCTGTGATCCCAGTGCTGGGGAGGCTGAGACAGGAGGATCACTTAAAGTCTGAACTGTGTAGGGAGACCCTGTATCAAATAAATAAATAATTTTTAAAAATGTATTTTAAAAAGAAAAATAACAAAGCCTCAAGAATACACTGCAAATCTTCCTCCACATGCTCACGATCGGGGCCTGAGGACATGTGCAATTTACTGGACACACTTGTTATACTTCCTTTAACATTTCTTCATTAGCAAAAGATTTTCCAATATGATATGGTCCAGAAGTATTGCTCTATGTGACACGACTCTCAGAGTCCACTCTAAAGGAATAGTCCACCATTTTTTCCTTAGTCAAGTATCTATCCCAAATACACTGGAATTACTCAGATATGCCAAGCCTGCTCTTCTCCCTACCAGAAATGCTCTTCTCTTTCCTTTTCACATAGCTATTTTCCTCATTTATTCATATGATAACTCCTCAGAGAACACTTCTGTGACCATCTAATTCATTATCTGTCTGTCTATCTATCTATCTATCTATCTATCTACCTATCTACCTATCCATCCTCCCACCCCAGGGGTTGAACTGAGGCCCTTTCACATGCTAGGTAAATGCTCTACCCCTGAGCTGTATCTAGAGGGTGACATACCCAACACCTCTCCTGTTTCTCCTCTATTTTCTTACTAAACTGCATTCTCTTCCCAGTATGTACTGCTATATGAAATGCTCTGATGGGTTTATGATTAGTCTTTCTTACTAGGATGTAGCTTCTACATGTTTGTGTACAAGTATATGCTGCTCAATTAATTTATGTAAAGAATATTTGGTATATGTTTGATAATGTGAATTTGATCAGTAAAAATTTCTCCATAACATTTATTCTGAGATTATTACTCAAATATCCTATATCTCTGATTATTTTATGAACTTGATTAAAGGAAGAATGAATTAAAATCTTCAAGTAAAATAATTGATTTGTTTTTTCCTGCAGCTATACCACTTAATGCTTTACATATCCAGTGTCTTCCGATAAGTATATTTATGAATTTAAACACTACTTTTTTGTGTTTTGTTTGTTTGTTTGAGACAGGATTTTGCTATCTACTTGTAGCTTGGCATAAAACTTGTCTGCATTTTGCTCATATGTAGAAACCTTGCCTGAGACTGAGATTCAGTGCAGTGGACTAGTTAATCTTGCAAAAGAAATCTCAAGGCCGCTGAATGTTGAGGCAGTGAAATGGCTATTGTTGCACACTTTTAGTCAGATATATGTTGAGAGTCAAGAGCAAAGATCCTAGCAGGATGATTTTAAATGTTATTTTGGCCAGAAAGGAAGTGCCAGGAAAGCTATGGACTGCAAAGATAGAGCTGGGCTCTCCATTGCTCAGGAGAACAGAAAAGATGTCCTGAAGGCTTCACAGATGGTAGCAAGTTCTTGCCCTTTGTAGCCTCAAAACACAAGGGAGAGGGACTTTTCCTTTGAGAAGAAAGCTGCAGAGTCTCATGTTCCAGAATGGAAGTGGTGGTCACACCAAGTTCCAAAATGGCACTGGCACAGATAATTTGTTTCTCAGAATCAGGGTCAGAGTGCTCAGCAATCAAGGCACTCGACCCTTACAGCCAAAAAAGAAGAAAGCCTGGCTACTGCTGTAGTTGGCAGCAGCCCTTGGCATCATCCACATGGCAATTGGTTTAGGCACAGGCAGAATGCTGCAGTTCTGAGATTAAGAAGGCTTCCACCTACATTTCAGAAGGCCTGGGAGGCCAGATAGTGTGTACCTGAGATGGCAGTGTGTAAAGTTCTGAGTGAGAAGTCAATTCAGTGGAAACCCCAAAAGTTTGAAAAAGGAATGTGAATTGTGTGAAGAGAGCTACAAGGAGAGGGCAAAGACAGTCCTAGAGAAAAACCATGGGAGCTACCCGCAGAAGTGCCATAGGAGTGGAGCCACATAGGGCTTTTGGAGCTCACAATCATTATAGGTTGCTGTTGTAAGGTTCTTTGACAGTGCCAAAAGAAGCAACGAGAGACCCGATGAAGTTAGTTCAGAGGACTCACCAAGATTCCCTCCCCAGTGAGCAAAGAACCTCTGAAACAACACAGCTTTATTCAGGATAGTCAGCGTGATCTCGTGCACAATCACCCAAGCAAAAAAGAACCATATGCTCAGGCACCAACATGACCACAGCCTCATCAAAGTAAAGGAGGGCCACATGCCCAGTCACGAGCACAACCAAGCCCTCCATCAGCGTTCATCCTAGGGTTCACTCAGGGGTCAATCAATAGCAATTCAAGAAAGGGAGAAAACAACAAATAGAGAACCCACGGGTGAAGCTGCCCTACTGCAGCTGCCTCTGGGCCCTGTCCATCACACTCTACTTTTTGAAATGTCCATCAGGGTACATCTCCCTATTCTTAATTTTTTGAAAAAAATCAGGGAGAGGACTACAGATTATCAATTCATAACTTGTGGATGGATCTGTCCTCACCACTAATTAGTACAAAGATCACATATCACGATGCTTCCACTAAACCCTAGGATACCATTAATGTTTTCAGTACCTGTAACAGATCAGTGTCAAACAATTCCGACAATTGCGTCACAAAAGCATCATTAGCTTCTGGTTGATAAAACAAAATTTCAGCGTCAACATACTGCAGACTAACATTTCAATATCATAACATTTCAATATGACAATATTCAATTTTTCATCTTTAGAGTCCATGTATCTTTAAAAAGTCCACAGTTGTTCTGATTTCTTATGATAAACAGTTTGTATGCTTTGGTTCAACACCATTCCATCTGCAGCGTCTGTGGTGGTGATGGTCACCACCCCTGAGAGTGTGGCTATTATGGGTTCACTTTGTTCTTTTTCTTCCACCTCTCCAGGAAACATTGGAACTACTCCATGGAAAAGAAGTCCTGTCTTGGACGATACAGCCCTATCAGAAGTCAGATGCTGATCCTCGTCCTGCTATGGATGTTATTCCTAGAAAATTCAAAGCTAATAGAAGATTTTTAGGCATGCATCCAGAAAACAACTGTGACTTATAATGGTATGGTTAGAAAAGTTCCTTATAAACAACAGGTGAAGGAGGTGAATACATGCCTGAGTAGAATAAGTTATTCCTTATAAATAATGAAATATTTTCATCTCAATTTCTTTCTTTCTGCCATCTGGGCAGAGCCATAAAACTCCAACAGAGTTTCATAGAGCTCCAATCTATGATGCTTCCATTGGAAGTATTAACTAACTCCTGGGCTGCCTCTTCTCTACAGATTTGCCAATGTACCCTAATATAAGCAACATTGGTATTCTGGCAGGGTGGCAGATCTGGCAGTGGAAACATTCTACTAGCATCTACACCTGTAAAGTCCGTTCCTTGGAGAAAAACAAGTCTTTTTCTTTTTTTTATCTTGGTGTTATTATTTACCAGACTTTTTCCATTATTGGACTCTTCTACTGAGTGGTAGATTTGAAGAACAAATCCAATAACTGAAATTACCTTTAATACTCACCAGAAACGACAATAAAACCATCATAGTGATGTAGGAGGAAAAACCCAATCTCTGGTGGATGATCTCCAATTGATTTTTCCTTTTGGCTTCCTTCAGGTGATGATTAATCCTGGATGTCAATCTTTAAAGAGGTCAGCATTTATTTGACCTTTGGTGATCAGGTCTGGTCCACAGTGGGAGCAGATGTCCCTCCCGCAGCTGCTAGATCTCTTGCCTTTTGTGTTATCTCTTTGGAGGGCCCAGCCCTATCTGACTGCCTATAATATCTCCAACTTGGCTGTCTACAACATTTACCCCCTCTGAAGAAGCAACTCTAACTGCCGTGAAGGAAATATGGGCGATGACCGCTCTAGCTTCTTCAGGCTGAAAAAGGTCGTCGTAGTTTGGGATCGGCAGTCAGAGATACTCTCCAGAGGTTCTACCTAAAGGCCCTCAAGAGACACCAAGCATTTTTATCTTGGATAAGTAGAATAGATTAAACCCCTTTTATTTATAGGATCTGCCAGTTGGTTATAAGTTCCTCTAGCTTTTAATATGTTCATCTCTAAACTTTGAGAACTCATGCAAACCAGAATACCCTATTTTTTCTATTTTTGGTTATCTTTGTAACAGAACAGTGACATCAGCAAGCTAATTTAATTTGTATATTTTATTCTAATATTTGAGGTCTGATAACTGGAAGAAAAGTCAAGGTTAGAAAAAAACAAAGAGACCTGTGCCAATATCCAGCAGTAGCCTGGGTTTTCTTTTGGCCATGATTTCTCAGGGCTCCTCTGTGGAGATGAGGGAGACTGTCTGGCCAGAAGGAGCAGGCAGACCCAGTGCCCGTTAGTCCGAGCTCTGGGGCCTTCACCTCAGAGTGCAGTCTCACTTCTAGTGGCTGCTTTGGCAGTCAGGACATGGCTTGTGGGCCTCTTGAGACAATCCCTCTTACTCTGGCCTGGCTTCTGAAAGCCATAGCAGGTGAACTTTATCATCATTGAGCTCTTCTTGGAGCCAAGAGAATCAGACCTTTGGATTTGAAACTGCAGTAAGGCAGCTAATATTTTATCTCTTTTTGTTTTCTCTCCCTGGTTTTCTCCCAGTCCCAATTCTAGGAAATTTATTTCTTAGTATCCTATAAAATATCAAGTAAGTTTTTTCATTATCAATCAGAGATTCTGTATCAATTTTTATGCTTACTCATTTTCTGGGTTTTATTCGTCGAGCTGGTACCCAGGCTTGGGTCATTGCACTCCTAAGCCCAACAGCTGAAACCAGTTGCTCATGCTCATGTGGAGGAGCTGAGGGATTAGTTGGGGGAGGAGGCAGAGGTTGAACCTCAGCAAGCATGGAGGGTGAACTTGAAACCCCCAGTCGCTCCACCAATCTGGATATTGACTGTGTCAAATGTTCCATATGATGAAAAAACTTTTGGGTACTACATGCCTCTTTCTCCAACTCATTTCCCCGAGCTTTCAAAAAGTCCTCAAGATCAGAGGACAGAGGCCGAGAGGCTGAAAAAGCCCACTTTAGTTCCAAATTTTCCATTTCATACTCTCCATCTTGCAAGAACGAATCATTAGATGTGGTGCTGCCTTCATACTCCTTAATGTCCTCATCAATTGAACCCCTCCTAAGACTGCTTTCCTGAGTCCGAGAAATTGGCTGCAGGCTCCACAGCCAAGGAGATGAGGCTACACCAAGACCACACGCTTAAAGGGATAGGCTCTCCTTGCTGATGTGCTCTACGCAGAGCTTTTGTGACCTGCTTCCAAACTTTTAAGTCTAGAGAAGCTTTTCCTTTAGGGTGAAACCATGAACAATATGTTTTTATAAGGAAAAGTAATTCTTCAAAACTTTTTGGTTTCACCTTAACTCCCGCTCCTGAGTAATGCCTCTATGGACATACTCTCTTTTTTTCGAAGCAGAATTGCTCTGAGCTATTACCAGTGGTCTCGCCTACTCTGGGTGTACATTTCCCATTGGGTCAGGACTCTTTTAACTCACCCCTGGTTGTCTTCCGTGTCCCGTGTTGCATGCCACTTGTAATTTTCTATGTCGGGGCTGAAAGAAACGATGAGAAGACCGGATGAAGTTAGTTCAGAGGGCTCATCAAGATTCCCTCCCCAGTGAGCAAAGAACCTCCGAGACAACACAGCTTTATTCAGGATAGTCAGCGTGGTCTGGTGCACAATCACCCAAGCAAAAAAGAACCATGCGCTCAGGCACCAACATGACCACAGTCTCATCAAAGTAAAGGAGGGCCACATGCCCAGTCACGAGCACAACCAAGCCTTCCATCAGCTTTCATCCTAGGGCTCACTCAGGGGTCAACCAATAGCATTTCAAGAAAGGGAGAAAACAACAAATAGAGAACCCACAGGTGCAGCTGCCCTACCACACCTGCCTCTGGGCCCTGTCCATCACACTCTACTTTTTGAAATGTTGATCAGGCTACAGGTTGCTTTTGATGTTCCACATGGAACTGCAGGACTTAATGTTTGCCCTCATAGATTTTGGACTTGATTTGGTCCCAATAGTTTGTGTCCTCTTCTGTGTACCTGTTGGCATGGCAATGTTTGTCTTGTGCCTTTGAATGTAGGAAGTGTTTAACTTTTCATTTGTACAGAGGCTCACACCTAAGAGTTTGTCTTAGGTCTTGGGTCTTGGCCCAATACTGTAACTGTTAGGACTCTGGCAACTCTTGAAGATAGGCCAAGTGCCCTTTCCATAAAAGGATGTGCATGAGTCTTTGGGGGACCAGGGGCAAGATGTTACTGTTCTCATGTCATATGATGTTGATAGACTTAACAGTGAGTCTTAAGGATTGCTAAAGGTCTATTAGTCTAAATGATAGTTAAACCTGTGCTATAATATTGAAGTTGTGAAAAGTTTATAAGCACGTCTTTTTATCTGGAAACTGGTTTAAAGAAGTATGTCTAGTTGCCAGGTTGACAAGGAGTGGATTATGGTGATTGATACATTGTGTCAGTTTGAGATATTGAAGCTTGGCTGGATTGGCTTGGTGATCCCAGGCTCTGGGGCAGAGGGGGACCTGTTCTAGAGTAGGGTGGCCTGCCCTAGAGTGACTCAGCACAAAAAGGTGTTGAGGAAGGTTTCTAAGCACCCCACTTTCTTGGAGGAGTTCCAATCTTCATTGTGCCACTTCGCAGCCATGCCACTTTGGAGGAGCTCCGATCTTGGTGGTGGAGCTCCAGTCTTCACAATCAGCATGGAAGGAAAGGGGAAGGCTTGGTAGATGCTACAACTGCTGTTCCTTCCTCTGCTGTTCACTGCTCTCCACCACTATGAACTTCTGTCCACTGCACTGGAACCAGTGGAGTATAGACTGAATTCTCCTAATAACTGTGAGCTAAATAAACCTTTCCTTCATTCATTTTGCGTGCCAACATTTGTCCTAGCAACAAGTGAAAAGTAACTGAGACAGTAGCCTAGGCAGGCCTCAGATTTAAAGCAATCCTCCTGCCTCAGCCTCCTGAGTGCTGAGACTACAAGAATGTGCCACCACGTTCAGCTAGCACTATTGTTATTTATTTAATAAATTTTTTTTGCACTGAGTAGGCTTGTGTTTATTAGCACTTTTCTTTTTTATCAAAATAGACAATGTATTATATTATAATAAGACAATATTTTCAACAATATTGACTTTAAACAATAGTAATTATTAAATTATGACAATTGTTACATCGTTAACAATAATTTCAACAATATTAGATATTCTAGTACCTGAAATTTGGTCACCTTCCATTTACTTGTGTTTTCTTCATTCTGTTTTAGCAATGTCTTATCATTTACTATGGTTATTTATACATTATTTTGCCAGAATTTTGACTCTTTTATAGCTTATGATGTTTTGTATGTTTAATTCTATTTTGTCTGATATGATTGTTATCCTGCTATTTCTTTGATTCATGTTTCTCTGGTACCTTTTCCAAGTCTTTATTTTAGCCTGTTTACTTCTTTTTTTTT